>PVJO010019961.1:0-33086 GCA_004026905.1 Hystrix cristata
CAGACAGGTTCAGACGACACTCGTGTGCCTGCACGAGAAGCTCCGGGACGCCCGTGTGACTAACTGTCCGACGGCTCTTTTAGCGTCTGTTCTGTGCAAAGTGTGAAGCATTCCAACACAGGGTTTTCATGTAGACTTTTTTTGCACCCTCGTTGACTGCTAAATGTAGTAGTCTGATCATGGTGGTGAATAAATGTGTGTTAAACACCAGATCTGGAAGTAGTTTGTTCCTCCTGTTCACATTCTATTGGAGAGAAAGAAGTATATGGTTCCACCTAATTGCGAGTGAGAGGAGAAAGGAGAAGTTTTGAGAAATAAAGATCACAGTGTTGTCTCTGACACACAGGAACCTGGACCTCGGGATGATATCCTTATAGAGCATGAAGTCTACCGGACTACAGTTACCTTTAGTATGCTCATTGCGGCACCTTTTTTTTTTTTTTTTTACAAACCTGGCCCCCTCACCTGATTACTATTTTAATGTGAACTAAATTTTTCATTCTTATTTTTCATAGTGATATGGATCAAGGGTTAAAAAACATTCGAACCTATGAAAGCAAGTTAAATACTAAGGGAAACCACCTTTATTCATAAAGGTTAGTGATAGATATGACATTGTTCCCTTAGCTGCTCAGCTAATGAAGGGCTAACAAAGAAGTTGATCTGTACTAGGTGAGTTTCTCCAGAAAGTCAAAAGCAAGGGGACTGAGATTGTAAGGAACTGGCTTATGCAGTCAGGAGTGCTGAGAAGCTCCAAGATTTGCAGTTTCAAGTTGAAGACCAAGGAGAGCTGACAGTTCCAGCTGGAGCTGGAAGGCCTAAGAACCAGCACAGCCAAGGGTACAGTTCCGGTCCAAACCGGGTTAGAAGAGGCCCTCTAGAAGGCTGATGCTTCAGTGTGAGCCTGAAGGCCACACAAATCTAAGGTCTCAGTGCAGAGCACTGAGGTGGGAATTCACCCCAATTAGAGGGTCATCTGAGTGAGCTGGGCGCAGTGGCGCATGCCTGTATTCCCAGCATGCTGGGAGGGTGAGACCAGAGAATTGCAAATTCAAACCCATCCTGGGCAGTTTAACGATATTGAGAACTTGTCACAAAATTTAAAAGAAAACGGCAGAATGGGCTTGGGGATGTAGCTCAGTAGATACGCCCTGGGTTCAATCCGAAGTACTGAGAGAGAAAAAAGCAGGAAAAAAAAAAAAAAAAAGAAAGAAAGAAAGAAAAAAGAGGGCCATCTGCTTTACTCAATGTACTGACTGAAATACCATCTCACTCCCAGCCAGTCACAGCGACACACATCTGTAATCCCAGCACACACTGGGAGGTTCAGGCAGGGCTGCAAATGAAGAGTCCATCTGGCTTGGGGGGAGGTCCTTACCACCACTGAGAATGCTGTTTGAGACTAAATTATCTGGGTACTCTGTGGTCCAGTCGGGTTGGCACATAAAATTAACCATTATGTAATCCAAAAGGCAGAGGATGGATTTAGGTATTTGAAAATCCGAGCCCGGCGTGGTGGCTCATGCCCGTGACCCCAGTACTCAGGAGGCTCAGCCAAGATGATTACAGTTTGGGCCCAGCCTGGGTAGCTTGGTGAGACCTTGTCCCTAAATGAAAAGGTGCCAGGCATGGTGGTGAGGTAGAGACTAGGGTGTGGCAATAGCTGGCTGGGTAAGCAGCCAGGACCTGTTACCTACAATATCCCGGATACATGCACGGACCAATTCCCAAAGCCCTGCACGTAGCCTTCTCCCAAGAACAGCGTCAGCCTGAGGGATCCCAGCACACCTCTGAAGATGCGGATGCAGAAGTTCTCAGGATTTAGACTGCATAAAAGCACACACCGATGCCAAGACGACTTTTGCTATCATACCTTTCCATGATAGCCCATACTGCATCTTCCAGACATGGTATGTACTCTCACCCTCTTTTTCTCATTGTTCAGCCCAAGCCTGCTCTGCAGAACCAATTTCCCTCCCAATCTTCATTTTAGGGCCTTGTACTTGGCTAGGCAAGCATTCTAACCACTGAGCTAAATCCCCAGCCCCCATTTCCGCCTTTTAAAATAAATTTTGCTACTCCTTTTTGCTTGTTTCATTCAATTTTTTGCTTAAGGTGAGAACCTGGAATCCAACTCCAGAAGGAAAGGCGAGCAATCCAGAACCTAGTAACGTTCAGTTGGTGAGCCACTTTTTAGAAACAAACTACCCTATAATAGTGACGCACACCTGTAATCCCAGCACTTGGGAGGCTGATGCAGGAGGATCGTCTTGAGTTCAAGGCCAGCCTGAACTGTATAACAAGACCCTGTCTCAAAGAAAGAAGTATAGAAATACAGGTCAGTGCAAAGGCCCTGGGTTCAATCCTCAGTCAGTACCATAAAAAAATAAAACTAATTTTAAAAAATAAAAATAAAGATTCAATTTAAAGAAATCAAAACATTTGGGGGTCTCAGCCATAGAGCATACATTTAGGATGTACAAGGTTCTGGTTTCAATCCTCGGCCCCCAAAGCACCACTTAGGATTTGCATTTGGTTTTCAAATTGTACCACGATGTGCCCAAGTGTGGTGTTATCTATCCTATAACCTACAGGCTTCTTGTTTCAATTGTGGAAAATCCTTACCCATTAAATGTTAATTTTTTTTTAAATGCTACTTTTTGTTCATGTTTACATGGCTGCTGCCAGAACAGCAATGCCCTCTGTGCTTTGTTTTTGGTACTGCAGATCAAACCTCGGGCCTTTGCACTGAGCTATTCACCAGCCAAAAAGTTTGATAGGTGGGTGGGTAGTACACACCTACAACCCAGCACTCAGGCAGCTAAGGCGAAGGGTTACTGTTCCAGGCCAGCCAGGGCTGAAGAGTGAATTCAAGGCTGGCCTGGAACTACAGCGAGACTTTGTCTCTAAAGACCAACCAACCAAATTGATTTTGCAAAACTACAGATTGAAACCAGGGCCTTCGGACCAAGCTGTTGTCTCCAGCCCTTTCATTTTGACACAGGGCTCTCACCAGGTCACTGAATTGCCCAGGCTGGACTCAAACTTGCAGTTCTCCTGCCCCATGTTCCCAGAGTGCTGGATTACAGGTATATGCCCAGGTGACAAAAGGAATTCCTAAAAGGAAGTGGGCTCTATTTGAAACCTCCAAGAGGCCTCATATTTACTCTAACAAGAGCCCCTGATTTTGATCCCTCTACATTCCTTTTCAGACATACTTCACTATGTTCTTGGATAGCACTCAGATCATCCTTTAGTTACACAATAACAAACCATCTACAAATATTAAATCATGACAAAGTCTGTAATTTGGAATAAAATGACAAATTTGAGGACTTGTTTCAAATACATCTGAATGTGCAGGAAGAGGCAAAAACTAATGTTAAAAGACATGTAGAGAAAAAAAAATTACATAAGCCATGGTGTTAAGAACCTATCATGGGGGCGCTGGGGATTTGGCTCAGTGGTTGGAGTGCTTGCCTTGCAAGCACAAGGCCCTGAGTTTGATCCCCAGCACCAAAAAAAAAAAAAAAAAGAACCTATCATAAATTAATAACAATTCTACAATCTGTTAGGCACAAGTTCCTATTCCTGGTAGAGTGATGGTGGGGAAAAAGAAAGTTCTTGCAACCATGGAGCTTGCATGCCACTAGGAAGCAGACAACTGCCTGAGATAGCTCTAAATTTTGCTAAAATAAAGCAGGAACATGAACAGTGAAGGCAGAGAGTGGCAGCTACCACACATTTAAATAGAATCTTCGAGTGGCAAGCAGCAGGGTTGCAGCCATTTCAGTACCATTATATACCCATTCTGAAGAGATTGCGAGACAAAGCATAGGAAAAATACTCTGAGCTACCTCAGGTTTATTTTTACCAAGCTGCAGTCTCAGTTGCAGTGATTTTTTTTGGGGGGGAAGAGAGATTTCCTCAACTATGTAGATAGCTAACATGTTTTCTAGGCTGAGTGTTCAACAGCAGTATTTTAACTGGGTGTGGTGGTATATGCCTATAATCCCAACTCTTGGGAGGCTGAGGCAGGAGTATCAGGAGTATCACGTATCAGGTCTGACTGCATAAGATTAAAAAAACAAACACATCACATTTAAGTACTTTGGCCTGAATACATCTGATTTATTCTAACAGCACTGACCTCGTCACTAATTCTTTTATAAACTTTTCTTTTGGCAGTTGTAGGGATCCTGCCCACAACTTCAGCACGCTAGACAACTGCTCCACCAAGCTACTTCCCCAGGGCCAGTACTTTCCTTTAAATGCCAATACATTGCTTCAGTGGGTTTTACTAAACCCAAATTACCAATCAGGTGAGTTACCAGAATCCAGAGTATGTAAAACCCTACACTGGAAAGATAGCTTACTGATTAACAGAGCTCCAAACTCATTTCAGGCCTTAGTAAACAGCCCTGTCTCTCTGGCTCCTGAATTTATAAACACTACCTTGCAATGTCTTATAGGAAGACTCCTCTTAAATTCTTCCCTCCTGGAAAACTGTCATTACATTTATAGTCTCATTCCATTTTTGCAGATAAACAATTCCATGATTCTAAATTCCACAAAATTTCATTTCTAAGGATAAAGTCAACTGGAACCATCAAAATACCTAGAACCTTAATTTTAAAAATCGGCTGGAGATTTAGCTCACTGGTTAGAGTGCTTGCCTAGCAAGCACAAGGCCCTGAGTTTGATCCCTGGCACCAAAAAAAAATTACACTTTCCAGCTGGGTGTGGTGGCACACGCTATAATCCCAGCACTTCGGAGGCCGAGGCAGGATTGCTGCAAGTTGAGGATAGCCTGGACAAGATAGTGAGTTCCAAGATGAGCCTCCTATACAGTGAGACCCTGTCTCAAAAAACTAAAAAAAAAAAAAAAAAAAAAAAAAAAAAAAAAAATTAAAGCTTTCCAGCTGTGCCAGGTATGGTGATACACACCTCTATGCCCCGAATTTGAGGCCAAAACAGGAGGTTCAAGGCCAGGCCTAGCCTAGCAAAGACTGTCTCAAAAAAACAAAATCTAAAAAACCTTCTAGCTGGGTGTGGTGGCACACACCTGTAATCCCAGCTTTCGGGGGGCAGAGGCAGTAGAATTGCATTGAGTTTGAGGCTAGTCTGGGCTACACAGTGAGTTCAGCCTGCCTGAACTACATAGCAAGCAGCCTGTCTCAACCCCCTGCCCCTCAAAAAACCTAATTTGAAAATGGTTTTGTTTTTTTGAGGCAGAATCTATATATTCCAGGCTGGCCTTGAACTTGCAATCCTCCAGCCTCAGCCTCCCAAGTGCTAAAGAAGTACAGGTTTAGGTTTACACCACCAAGCCTGGCCTATCATTTAAATATTAGTAAGACTAAAATTCTCTATACAGTTAATAGACCTTAAATGAATATGAATTATAAATTACTCCTTCCTCCTAATTAACTCCTATCGTCAATCCCCCTACAAAAGCTACAGGTATAGCTCAGTGGTAGTGTGCACATACAGGCCCTTGGTTTGATCCCCAGCACCACACACAAAAAAACAAAAAACCATAAAGGGTTTTGTGTGTGGTGAGGATTGAACTCAGAGCCTTGTGCATGCTAAGCAAAAACTCTACCAGGGAGCTACACCGCTACTCCTGTACAAAGGATCTTGCAGTATAGTCAGCAAGTTTTTTTCAACCAGGGCCTTTACAGAGTATATCCCCAGCACTTTTTTTGAAGACAGGGGCTTGCTAATGTACTCAAACTTGCACTCTTCTGCCTCAGCCTCCCAGTGCTAGGACTATGGGCATGTGCCACCATGCCTAGCCAAGAAAAGGATTTTTAAAGAGTTCTGCTAACATGTTTGCTTATCTGTACACAAGGGAGCTGCATACAACTATTGTTTTAGGGATTGGGGATTTAGCTCAAGTGGTAGAGTGCTTGCCTAGCAAGTGCAAGGCCCTGAGTTCGATCCCCAGCAGGACCACCCCCACCCCGCCCCGAAAAATTCAACTTTTTTTTTTTTTTTTTTTGCGGTGCTGGTGATCAAGCCCAGAGTCTTCATGTGTTAGGCTCTCTACTACTGAATTACACTTCTGGCCCTTCAAAGTAAGTTGTATAGACAAAAAAAAAAAAAATCTAACAGGAAATGGTTTTCACATTTTCATTGTATCCATTTACTTGTCAAGAGAAGGCATACTAAATACTGAAAATCAAGCCTAAAGCTACATTATGTATGAACTAAAAAAAACCACATTTAAGTGCTCTCTCATACAAAGCATCAAAAAGTTAATACAAGTACTAGTCTTAAGCAGTCACAGAAGTCTAAGCCACATTTATTTGCACATGTATAGTAATGGGCAACAAACACTCCAAGTTCATACAAATTCATAAAACAACAAAGTTAATAATCATTTGGTACACTTGTGTGTTATCTTGCTTACATATTCAAGTATAGATGAGCTTCCTTCATTTTGTAAACTTCCATACAATACTCCCTTAAACAAAAAATTCTTGGAACCACAGATTGGCATGTTTCAGTTAGAGCCAACACAAAGGTTAAGACAAGACCAAAAACTCAAAAGTTTAGAAGATACTGTACTTCCACCTCCTTCCCCGAGAAAGAAGCAATTATTTAACAGTTTATAAATGCTGTTATCACACAAGTAACCATGAAGACAAAAGAATGATGCTCTCATAATTAGGAAGACAATGACAACCAAATCATATTGTTTTATCTACCAACCATACGGTTTAAGAAAACAGGAAAATGCTTAGATTAAAACAAGGGAAATTAGGACACAGTAAATGATTTTTGAAGAGAACTATTCCCTCACAGCCTCAAAGACCTGATTCTGACTAACTTAAAACTATAATTGTCTAAGACAAATAAAAGTAAGGAAACCTTAAAAACATTCTAACCATGTTAGCATCTAGTGATAAAAGCCGAAAACGCTATCAAGAAATTATTATACAAGTGTCAACAAGGACATCCCAAAAATAATGAAAGAAATGCACATTTATTTCTACAAAAGCAATGTATGATACAGAATTACAGTAGAAGGGAACAGACTTACAGATTTACCTATTAAAATATACAGATTCTTACTGAAGAATGTATGATACTTAAAAAAGATGACATGGGGTGTTAATCTTTTTTATTATTATTTTTACATATGTTGGAACCTCACATAATTTTGATAAATAACTCTTACAAAATTATGCAAAAAGTACAAGAATGTCTGGTAAACAAACAGTCTGTATTTTCCAAAAAGATTTTTTACAACATGCATTTCTTAAGGCAGCATCCTCCTTACAAAGAAAGATAATCCTTTTACTCATCAAGAAATCTTCTGCTGCAAAGAATAGGCTAAGAAAGCCTGGCTTCTTCCATTAACGCCTTTTGTCTTTCCTGTCTGATTTTCGGTCTCTTTCACTTCTTGAAGATCTTTTGCCTGATCGACTACTCTCTGATATAGACCTCTTTCTATCGGACCGGGAATTCTTATCCTTTGATCCTTTTGCATCTCTACTACTACCACCTTTTGAAGATTTGTGACTTCTTTCTAGTCCTGAAGTATCCCTTCGCTTCCGATCCACGCTCCTTCTGTGCTTTCTATCCCTATTATGTCCCCGGCCTCTACTCCGACTTCTACTCTCACTGCTGCTAGTGGTGCTGCTGCTACTGTCTCTGCTGCTGCTACCGCTTGTACTTGAACTACTACTGGAACTGCTTCGACTACTACTACTGCCACTGCTGGAACTGCTTCCACTGCTGCTACTGGTTGAACTGCTACTAGAACTACTACTGCTACTGCTTCGACTCCTACTCTTGCTTGTTTTATTTCTTGCACGGCCCCTACTTCTGCTCCTAGTTTTGGTTTTGCTTTTACTTTCTGAAAGTACCATCAAGACTGGCTCTACTGGCACCTCAGTGAGTTTCACAGATTCTACAGGAAACTCCTTCCGCTCAGGTAGTGAGTTTCCTTGCTCCTGAATAACCTGAGGTGGTGGCTGTAAAACAGCTAATGGCAAAGTTTCAGGCTGAGAGACAGACTGGGGCTGGAATACTGACTGGGACTGTGGCTGGGACTGCGGCTGGACCTGACCCTGGGACTGCACCTGGGATTGGGGCTGGGGTGGGGGCTGGGGCTGCATGTGGGGTTGGGGCTGGGGTTGGGTTTGAAGCAGGGGCTGAGGCTGAGCCACAGGCTCAAGCTGAGGCTCAGATTCTTTTCCTTCTTTTTCCTCAGAATCCTTTTCCAATTCTAGAGTACTAGCGTTCTCTTTTCCAGGAGAAAGAGATTTACATTCTTTATCTGGCTCAACTTCAAATTCCATCTCTGGCTCCAATTCTTTGCTAGTTTCATTTTCTGAAGGCTCCATACTTTCAACTTGATTAGTTTCCATTACCTCCTGCTCAGCAATTATATTTTTGACATTCTCAACCATCTCTAGCACATCCATAACTTCTTCAGGCTGACTATCCTGCTGTTTTTCACTTTCTCTTACCTCAGTCTCCTCCTCCATCTTAACCTCCATTTCCTGTTTCTGTTCCTCCTCTTCCTGTTCTTTCTCTGCATCACTATGAACTACACCTACTTCCTTTTCCTCTTCCTCTCCTGCTTCCTCTATTTCTACATCATTGTGCTGATTACCTGTCTCCTCCAACTCTTCCTCTCGCTGAGCCACCTTACCCTCTTCTTGTTCCACCTTCTGTTCTTCATTACGCACCACCTGATGCTCTTTTTCCTTCATTGATTGTCTTCTAGGCCTAGCCTCCATTTTATTTATTTGTTCTGCAAATTCGATGCGTCTACCTTCAAATAAAGCTAAAGAATAAAAACATACATGTGTAACCAAGAAAACTCAGTCACAATTTTGTACCAGGTCACAAGTCGTCATTAGCTTTATCTAAATGTCTTTGCAAAGAGAAGATGACAAAACACTGAATAACAAGTAAGTGCAAAGTGACACAAGATAACAAAAACAGGGGCTGGGGATTTAGCTCAGTGGTTAGAACTTGCCTAGCAAGCACAAGGCCCTGAGTTCGATCTCTGGCACCAAAAAAAACCAAAATCAAAAACAAAGATAACAAAAACAGTAGAAACCTATATGCTAAGAAATTAACTACAGGCAAAACTGGATCACTTTTAAATGATTAAAAAAAGAGGTCAACCTTCAGAAAATTAACGAAGCTGGGGCTGCAGATTTAGCTCAGTGGTTAGGGTGCTTGCCTCACAGGCACAAGGCCCTGAGTTTGATCCCCAGCACCGAAGGGAAAAAAAAAAAAAAAGCAATAGATTCTTTATGTACTCACCATTCATTTTTCTCTGTGACTCTTCTATTAGTTTTTGGGTAGCTGGACACATTCTTCCAGGAATATAGAATAAATGGGGCTTTGTCTTAGTTCTTATATATTTAATTATCTTGGCATTATGTTCATTCCACTCTTCTTGCTAAAGTAAAGATATACGGTCAGTACTTTCGTAAACACAAAGGATTATCAATCTTACAATTCCGAAATACTACTCACCAGCTGCGCAAGCTCAACTTTCTGTTCCAAAAGCCGCAGTTCTGTCTGTTTAGCGCGCCTCTCTTCAAATAGTTCTCTCCTCTCATTTTCAACCTGTTTTCTCTCTTCTTCTGCCTGAACTTCAAGTTTTTGTTCAATTTCCTGGCGCCTCTTTTGCTAAAAATAAGTAAACTAATTTAATGCTTATGTATTGTAACTGATAAAAGGTTTATTTGGTTTCAGTTCAATTAGTAAAAACTTAATACGCAACATGATTGTGTGAAACATTACAATTTTACTATGTAAAATTATCTGCAAATGTTTCACATTTTCTATTCAGGTACCTACGAAATGAATTTAGCATTTCAGACCGATCACAATTAGTCTTTCAGGAATAGGACTGAGACTTTTTCTTTTAATGATAGAAAAGTTTTATTAAAGGTAAGAAAAAGGCTCTGCAGAGCAAGTTTGGGCCAAGTAAAAGTAGGAAAAAAGTACGCCCCACAGCGTGAGGGTGGAACCCCACGCAAGAGAACACAGGGCAGGACTGAAGCTTCTTCACATAATTATCTAAACTTCAAGGCCATTAACCATAAAACAACCACTCCATCCTTAAATTTAAATAAGTTTTTCACAAATGTTAACCTAAAGGAGTGCTGTTTTGGGTTATTTTCTGTTATTCTTTCCAAATCAAAAGGCCCAACTGCTAGTCACACTTTCCTATTTCAAAAAAAACTATCAAACATTAACATACTTTTAATATATGAATTAACATATAAGTGCTGAAATAATTCATCAATCTCCTTTAATCAAATTATTATCTCTCTAGTATAATTCTCCATCAGAAGCAATAACCCGGGGAATTCCAGATGCAATTTTGTAGTTCGTCGAAAGAAAAACTCCTAGAACGAGGACAGTGGTTAAACTGCGGAAGGCAGGGAATATTTATACTATTACTGCTAGAGTGCTAACTACTGCCTGAGAATGTGTATCGAAGTCTTAAAAATTAGAATCACTAAACTAATTCCAAGATCAAAGCCCCGTTTAAAAAAACGCTCAGACCTAATGAAATACAGACTTGTCTAAGACTGCACGGCAATGATGTTAAAGAGCTTGGAGTAAAAAAAAAAAAAAAAAAAAAAAATTTACAGACCAGAGCTCTTTATGCCACATACAGGAGTTCACGCAATACACAAAAAAAACCAGTTGAAAATAATAACAATCTCAAAGTTTCTATGTATAATTTTACCTGGTTTTATTTTAGCGTTGCAATTAAGTCTTAGGAGAGCTTTTAAAATCTTTAAGATTGGACCTGGTAGTGTAACTCAGTGATAAGGATGCTTGCATGGCATGAGAGAGGCCTTGGGTTCTATTTCCGGCAAGACAAAATAACCAGACACATATATACACATATAAGTAAAATTGTCTAAGTACCCTTTCAGTAGCAACAGTGGATTCTTGTTTAAATTTTTGAAGAGTACCCATCAACAAGCCAAATATTCGCCGGTTCCTAAAGAGAAAAATAAAAATCAATTTTAATGAAACAAATTTTGCTGCCGTTTTCTAAGAAGCACTGTAAGTATTTATAAATACTATAATTTTTCTTAAAACTGCATTATTTGGCAGATTTTTCCATGCTGATGGTGGGGTCTACAGATACCTTTGCTTTCCCTTTTCATCCATATTTTGATCCTGGATAAGGTCTCTACGTGTGCGCTCTTTGGAGGTAGCTACAACTGAAGACTGCAACGCTGGCTATAAGAGAAAAGAAAATTTCAGTAATTTAACTAGCATATAGGTAGCAGGTTTTTAAATAAAGTTAGGTAAAAATACCATGTTGATATCTCTAATAAATTTTCTTGGGGGGGATGCTGGGAATCGAACTCAGGGCCTTGTGCTTGCTAGGCAAGCACTCTACCATCGAGTTAAATCACCAACCCCTCTAATAAATTCTTTTAATCTTCATACCTTTTTAACATCATCATCCTCTGGGTCGCTTTCTTGGCGTGATTCTCTTCTTGTCCGACGCTCCCCGCCCAGCCTGTCACAAAAAAAATAATTTAAATAACCACTACAGAATTTGAGGTTAAGTGCACACCAAAGGCAAATGCCTACTTTCTGTACGACTCTGTCCAGAAGCCTCATTCTAACAGTATCGATCTTATTTTACTTTTTGTTGTTGTTTTTTGAGGCATGATCTTGCTATGTAGCTCAGGCTGGCTTTGAACTCACTATGTGACCCACACTGGCCTCAGACTTGTACGATCCTCCTGCTTTATCTGCCCAAGATTACAGGTATGCGCCACCAATATTCATTTTATTCTTTCCCATGGCAGTGAAAGGATAAAACAGAAACTGATGCCCAAACCAAACTGTACTCCTATAAGGTCTAAACATTTGTCAGGCTGGTTAAGTTTTCAAAGAACTACAGAACAGAAAACGTGGTACAAATTAACAATTCTTCCAATTGTTTCCACAACCATTATACTGATAAAATTCAGGTTATCAAGAGAAGAACTGAGTTTTGGGAGAAGCTATCTCAATTCAAATACCAAGGGACCCAAAGAAGAAAGTATGCTGTACTAAATTGTAATATAACTCAATTCCACCACAGCTATTAATATTTGTATTTGTATACTACCTCAGAAAATATATAGATGCTTTCAGGAACCTTCTCCCCCTCCAAAACATACCTACTGACTGCCCCTTCAAGGTCTCTCTGTTTGGCTGGGGGTCCTCCTCCACTATCTGAGAATCCACGCCTGCAATTAAAAATTTCCAACAGAAAGCATTTGAAAGATAAAGTATTTCCACTTTGCAAGAGAATTTAGTTGACTTTAAGATCTTCTAGCTGAAGTAACCTCAAATGGGTATGTATTCAGTTCAAAAAGCCTGGTTCCTTTTTTGTTTATTTTTGTGGCTCCAGGGATTGAATTCACAGCCTTGTGTATATCAAGGCACCACCAAGATTCTTCTCTACACTTCAGGTATATTTTTAAAACACAACTAAGTTTATACAAAATGCTACAGTTAATATATTCTTTTTTTGGGGGGGGGGGTGCTGGGAATCTAACTCCTGGCCTTGTGCTTGCAAGGCAAGCAGTCTCATCACTGAGCTAAATCCCCAGCCCCTACAGTTAATATATTCTTCGTAGGGATATGGATGTAGCTCAGTGGTGCAGCCACCAGCAAGTGTGAGGTGCTGGGTGTGATTCCTGGTACCAAAAAAAGAAAATAAGGAAAAAAAATGTATTTTTCCGTTTCTTGTTTTGCACATAAAGTTGCAGGATAACTTTATACAGAAAATTAGTAAATAAACGACAGCACGATAAAAGGTAACACATACATTGTTATTCTAACATTGGCTCTACCATGAATTTCGTTCAAACCAACCGACTTTTTTTTTTAAACCAACAGATTAATATAAAGAGCACCAATAGTTTTAGCAGGAGTTAAAGCCTATAAAAATCTTACCTCAGCAATAAACTACCACGTCCTCTACCTCCACCAGGACCAGAAAGGGCCAGCAATCTGGCTTGGATGGGCCTATAAAAGATTCACAGTCAGAACAGAAATCACATATGTGAAGTCATCTACAAATCTTAGAAATTACATCTCAGGGTGCCAAATACTTTCACAGGTGTGTTCAGCATAAAGGAAAAGGCAGCAGTAATTCTAAAATGACGGTTTCTCATGCACGTGTTTGGAACCGAACAGGGCTGCGATTTCACTTCCTTGTTTTTCCAGGGCCAGTTGTCACAGGACTCATATTGACCTGGATGCCGCTGCAGATTCAGCAGCCCGGCCCAGTCCCTCCCGCCATCCCCGCGGAGACGGCGGCAGACGAACGCCCGGGAGGACTGGGGCCGGGCGGGAAGCGGCTTTGTGCTGCAGTTCCGGGCCCGCAGCGCCGAGGGCGGGAAGCGGCGGTCGGGGCCTCCTCAGAAGCGGGCCCGGGCTTCGGCCCCTTCCTCACGGAGCCCAGCATCCTGCGTCCTGCAGCTCCCCACCTCGCCGAGCCGGGGCCCCACCGCCGCCCGGGGGACAGGCCTCGACGCTCCAACCTTCTCCGGGCCGGCCGCCCTCCGTGTCCCCGAACCAGCCACCCCGGCTTGACGGCCGCCTCTGCGAGTTCGTGGTTCCCGTCCACCCTTACCTCACGTCATTCGGATCTCTCCCAGTGAGCTTGCGAATATTCTCATCCACATTTTTTAGGCTCTCTTTGGCCTTTTCTAGCTGCTCCTGCAAAGTTCTCACTGCGACCGCCATCTTCCCCCTGCGGCAGGCTTCAAGACGGCTCTACAGGCCTCGCCTAGCTGTGCCGCGCCGCGAGACGCCAAGACTGACGGCCAGGCTCAGCCAATCACGGTAGGCGTTATTTTCCGGCCTCAACCACTCCTCTACCGGAAGGGGGAGACGCAGCGAGGCTTTTTGACTGTGAGCCAATGAGAAGTTGGCCAGGTGGCCAGCTCCCTCCCCAATTAGCTGCGGGTGGCCGGACCCGGCTTCTGGCGCAGAAACGGGGTGGGCTTGAGAGTCCCGGCTCTTCAGAGCTGCGAGCACGCAGGTTTGCAGTTCTGTAAAGGAGAGCGCTTAGCTTTATAGCTTCTTAAACTTTGGTGTGTGACGGGCCTTGTATTGTTTTAACCACATAACCACGCAGGGTGGAGCGGAAGCGACTCTACATCCCCCTTTTCGCCCTCCCCCTCGGTGATTTCATTAGCAAGGGGCGCGGCCATTATGTTGGTGCGCATGCGCCCCTAGATTAGCTTGAGTAGAGTAAGGACGAATAAGAAAATTATATCATGACGGCTGACAATTGAGATAAGCTGATTTTGTTGTGGATGGTATGTGAAACACTACATGGCTTATTCCCCAAACTAAAAGCTTGCATAAAATGTTTGTTATAGCTGGGCGTGGTAGCACAGGCCTGTAATCCCAGCACCTGGGAGGTTGAGGCAGGAGGATCTAGGGGAGTTCAAGGCCAGCCTGGTCTCCACAGTGAGTTCAAGGGCTGCCTGAACTACACAGCGAGACCCTGTCTAAAAAAAAAAAAAAAAGTTAAAAAACCAAAACACAGTGCTTGTTATTACCTGACAAGAAAATTGAGACTGTACGTAATGCAACTGTGCCTGGGTCACATAGGTAGAATTACTGTCTGACCAGTCCCTGTACAGGGGTATACTAGAAGAGGGGGGTGGGGAAGAGGCCTCAACGTATGATTCATCCTTTTCATTTGGGCTAGAGTTTGTTTTAATACCAAGCCTGGGCGAACAGTCATGTATGTGGCATGTGTCCTTCAGCTTTTATTATTATTTTTTTTGATACTGGAGATTGACCCAGGGCTTCGCACCTGAGCTGTAACCCCAACCCTTAAAAAATTTTTTTTAAACTGGAGATTTAGCTCAGTGTAGAGTGCTTGCCTTGTAAGCACAAGCACAAGGCCCTGAGTACGATCCCCAGCAACAACAAAAACATTTTTTTCTAAGTTTAGAGACAGGGTCTCCCTAAATGGCTAAATTGTCCAGTGTGTGCTCAAATTTGTGATCCTCCTACTGCAGTCTCCTGGAGTGCTGGGATTGAGGCAGAAGATTAGAGCGTGGCAAAACTGGCTGGGGAAGTAGGCGTGACCTACCAGTTACAACATCCTAGGACAGTGTGCAGAGCGCTTCCCAAAGCCCTGCATGTGGACCCCGTCAGAGGGTACCATCTTCCCTTGTTCTAGTGAGAACTCAGCCCGTTTTGGATAGGAAGGCCTTGACCTGACAGTCTGAGGAGTGGGAAATACAAAAAGACCGTCACTGTGGAGCTGTGGGCTACAGTATTCTCTCCCTCACAGTACAGTGGTCCATTTTCCTGATGTAGAGTATGCTTCTTTTCCTACTTTTACTTGGCCCAAATTCACTCTGCAGAGCCTGTTACTTTTCCTACTTTCAATAAATGTAAAACCTCACTACCTTTTATGCTAGTTTGGTCCAATTTTTTGTCTACGACAATAATCTAGAAACCAACACTGGAAGACCTCAGAACCCCATAATCAAGGGCTGGGGATTGAGCCCAGGGCTTAGAGTGCTTGCCTAGCAAGCGCAAGGCCCTGAGCTCTATCCTCAGCACCAAAAACAAACACAAACAAAGAAACAAAAGAACCCCAAACCAAACATTATGGTGTGTCCTCATATTCACCTAATCTGTACCTTTGTGACTTCTAGGTTTTCTCTGAACTCAAAATGACCATGAAAGCTAAATGTTTTGAATAGACTTAGGTCTTTGAGGCAGCCACAACAGTGCAACTAAAGACATTCAGGAAAGAGGACTTCTAGAACTGCTTTAAAAAGTGGCAAGAGGGGCTGGGGATTTAGCTCAGTGGGTAGAGTGCTTGCCTAGCAAGTGCAAGGCCCTGAGTTCGATCCATGGCACCAAAAAAAAAAAAAAAAGAATAAAAAGTGGCAAGAACAATGGGACAATTCTGTTTCCAATGAGTGGGAGTATTTTGAAGGGGATTAAGAGCAGTGCATCTGCTCTCAAAGTTTTTTTGAGACAGAGTCTCACTGTGTAGTCCAGACTGGCCTCAAACTCATGGCAATCCTCCTGATTCACCTTCCCCAGTGCTGGGATTATAGGCATGCACCACCATGCCCAGGCTGTAATAAACTTTTAAAAAATTAAACATTTAACATATTTTTTGATTACATATTATATTTGCCCTTCTCTAAGAGTTAATTCCCTATCTGTCATAGATACTTAGAAATTCTCAGGCCTGGTGGTGCACACCTGTAATCCCAGCATTTGGGAAGTTGAAGCAGGAGGATTGCTGTGAGTTTTAGTCCAGCTGGGGCTACAAAGCTACAAAGTGAGTTCAAGGCCAGGCCGAACTGCATAGTGAGACCCTGTTTCAAAAAGACCAAAAAACAACAACAAAAAAAGACAAAATTATCTGTGATGACACTTAATTTTGAGACAAGATCTTACTAAAGTGCCCAGGCTGGGTTTAGATTTATAATCCTCCTGCCTCGGCCTCCCAGAATGCTGGGATTACCGGTTTGTGCTCCACCAGGCCAGGCTACACTTTTCTAATTCTTCAGCATTTTTCAATTTACTTAATCCTTTTATTAGTTTACATTTTCTTGTTTAAATACTACAGGTTCTTGTTTTCATACTCTACCCACCCTTTCACCCTTCTCCCAGAAAACTTTCTGGTGGCCCAAATAGCTCTACAGGGTTGGGGATTTAGCTCAAATTTAGCAAGTGCAAAACCCTGAGTTCAATCCTCAGCATCTCCCCCCTCAAAGCGCTTTAACCACTGAGCTAAATCCCCAGCATAAAATTTACAGGCTAAAAACAGGATTTAGTCACTCTGCAAATTTTTTTTTCCTGGCACTAATGGGTGTTGAACCCAAGGCTTGTGCACTTATCTACAACCTTTTCAAATTTTTATTTATTTTGCGACAGGTTCTCTAAATAACTAAATTGCCCAGGGTAGGCTCGAATTTGAAATACTCCTACCTCAGCCTCCCAGAGTGTTGGGATTACAAGCATGCAGCATTATAGCCTACATCTTTGAAACTTTTCATACTAAAGAACATGTAGCAGACAACGGAAAACTTTATTAAGTCAGTAATTTTTTTTCATTATTTAGAAAATACTTTATTGGTTTCTGTAATCAAACCCATGTATTACACCTTAAATATTCACTAGTGTGTTACCCTTGTACAAATGGGAAAAAATTAAATTTAACATATCTAGACCAAATGGCTGTTAACTTTTTGTACAATGCCAACTCAACACGGTAAACTGGGATAACTTTTTTCCAAAGTGGACAGCACCCTTTTTTTTAAACAGTATTTAATTGTACTTTAAGAGAAGATCGACGTTCATTTTTTTACATCTCAATACTAGGTATTAATAAGAGTGACAGTCAATATAATTGTGGTCAAAATCATTGTCAAAAACAAATGCTCGGTGTTAGTATGTTTACATCCAACTCAGTTCAGTTTTTGGTGTAAAGTTCTTTGTCTGAAAGAAAAAACATTCGGTTTACTTCACTAATGGGAATATCCCTTAACGCTGGGATGGATTCCTCTCGGGCTTCCTTCTGCTCTTGATTTTTAGTGTAGTTATCCGTGATCGTCTGGGTGGAGCCGAGTGGAGAGGTGCTCATCACGTTAATCCCAAACAAGAGCACATAACCGATGACTACGGTAATAAGAAGGTAGACGGGCAGTGCAACTGCCCAGTATTGCTGAGGCCAGTAGGTTAAGCCGAAGGAGTGCAGCCACGATTCAGGAATGAAAGCCCACACAAGATAAAGTATGAAGACAAACTGAGAGCTTAAGAAAAGTACAAAGCCATAAATCGCTCTTTCCGGCAAGGGCGACGGCGACTTTTCCACCATTTCCCTGCGGCTCCGGACGCCGGGCCCCCCCGACCCCTCGGCCGCCTCGGCGCGGAGTCCGCTGCGCAAGCGCCGGCCCGGAGCCGCAGCGGCGGGGGCAGAAGCGAGGCAGAGGCCGAGGCACGACGACGCCCCCCGGTCCAGGCGCTGGCGCCCCGCGACCAGGAGAAATTCTCGCCAAATTCTCCAAGTTTTACAGCCCGTTGACATGCAGCCGGCAGCCGGCACTCCTTAAAAGCCTTACCGACCCGCCGCGCCTTCTCGTGGAGAGACCCTGTTCCTTTCCGGGCACCCGCGGCTCCCCGGCCTGGGAGCGGAAGTCCGCGATCATAGAGTTGGCGGAGTGCCGGCGTAGAGGAGACCGGAAGTGGTTGCCCAGCGGCCTGATTGGGTCTCCGCAGTCTGGGTTTGGTTCGCGCCGCTGTCAGCCCCTTCCTCTGGGCGGTAGGGCTCGGTGTCACCCGAGGTGGTTTCGCCCTGGTACCGGGCTTACCGGGTCGCGGCCTTCGGGAGGCCCAGTGCAATCTTCAGTCTCCTAGCAACGGGGACGGTACCGCCGTCGGAGGGAGTAGGCCCCAGCCTCGTCGCTCCGGCGCCGGCCAGAACCACCGGCCCGGCCCCAACGGGACCTGAAGCCCGGAGCTCGAAAGAATAAGCGGAAATGGCGGACGAGGCGTTGTTTTTGCTGCTCCACAACGAGATGGTGTCGGGAGTGTACAAATCCGCCGAGCAGGGTGAAGTGGTGAGTGCTGGTCCGCGCCCGGGGTCCTTTTGCGATGACACTTCTGGTTTCCCCTCAATGCTTTCTTTCTACTCTGTCGTGTCGCTACCTCACGCCTCCCGAGTGTGGACAAAACTGATCCCCTTCTGGGTAACTCAGACTCAAGCCTGTAGACTGTCTCCTTTCGTATACCGTCTTTCATTCTTTTCTCTTTTAGTATTGGATTTATTTGTTTTGTGCCTGCCTACACCTTTGTCGTGCAGGTCACAGATTTCTTTCAGTGTTGTACCTACCATGATTTACAGCAAGGTTGATGGTAGACCCAACTTTGACACCCTAATGAATTTTGGTGGCGGTTCGGTCCTCTGGACAGACTTGTGCCAGTTTCAGTCTCTGCTGCCTCTTTCCCCATCCCTAATCCTCAGTACCATTTGACACAGTTTGAGGACAGAGCCTGTGAGGTTTGAAGGTAAGGCAAAGTTTGCAGGCTTTAACGATAATTAGAAAGCAATTTAACTTATTTGAGAAACCATTTAGTACTTACTGTGTCAGCTGGTTTTAGGTGCTGAAGGTGTGAGCGTGAATGAAACAATGGCCCCACTCTCCTGAAGTTACTTCTAATAAGTAGAAGTTCTCATTAATTTTTTGGGGGGGAGGGGAGAGTGCTGGAGCTCGAACTCAGGGCCTTGTACTTGCCAGGCAAGCGCTCTGCCACTGAGCTAAATCCCCAGCCCTTGTCATTCATTCATTGGTTCTTAAAGAAAATTTTTACGATGTGTGCCTTGGCCAGGTGTGGCAGCACATGCCTGTAAACCCAGCACTCGGTGAGGCTGAGGCAAGAGGATCGCAAATTTGGGCAATTTAGTGACTTAGCCAGACCAGTGTCTAAAAAGAAAAAAAAAAAAAGAAAAAGAAAAAGAACTGGTAATGTAGCTCAGTACAAGGGCCCTGGATTCAGTCCCCAGTACAGGGACAGGGTGCTTTTGTGGTCTCGACATCATGCTGGATAAATTAGATGAAACCCCTGCCTCACAGTCTTTGGAGACTCTGGAATTAACGAGTAATTAATTATTGGTTGGTAATTGGTAAAGAATGTCGCAGTTGTAACAGAATTTAGAAATATGCAGTATTCCACAGTTATGTTCACGTCAAGAGCCCTTTAGTGCTGCTTATAAAGGAGGGTGGAGAAAGGGGTGAGAAAAGCGTCTTCTTAGGTGTAAAAAAGGCGTAGAGATATGAAAGAGTAGACTGAAATATGCCTAAGCATCTCGCTGGGGCTAGACTGGATGGTGACAAGTGAGAAGAATTCAGAGCTAAAGTTAGAACCTTGTATGATTGAAAATTTTGATCTTGTCAGCGGAAGACTTTTAAGGACAGAGTGATGTGGGTAACACAATAAAGCCATGTCCAAACCATAGCACTTTCATTTCACACATGAATCCAGTAGACTTCAAAGTGGGAAGGGAAAATTTTTACTGACAAGTTTAATAACAACAAAAAAACCCATTACACTTAGCAACTGGTGCTTAAAGTATACTTAAAAATCATTTTACCTCGATGTTTCTTGGCAAAAGAAGCAAGTAGAAACTCATAGTCCAGAAAGGCACTTTAGGAAAAATGAGGCTCTAGAAATAAATTCCTACTTTTATAACATTCTTTCCACACTGTTGAATTTGTGCAATGTTATAGTACATTGCTTTACATTGAGTTTTCCCATTTACTTGTATTTTTATATTATTCATTCCAGTGGGAGTTTCCAAATACTTTGATTGTATTTATTAAGATTGAAAACACTCGTATGTTTCTCAGATTAGTAGAATTTCCATCCATTGTGCATGGTCATGTTTTTAGCCAAAATTTTACAGTAACGTCCTGGTATTCTAGAAGTGTTCAAAACTCTCTTTTTTTTAAATAGGAAAATGGGCGCTGTATTACCAAGCTGGAAAACATGGGGTTTCGAGTGGGACAAGGACTGATAGAAAGGTGAGCAGTATGGATTTGAAAATTTTCTTCCAGGTAGGTTATGAATAAAGATGATCTGTTTCAAAAGATTGCATAAAACTTGAGATATTTTAATTGTAATTCCCAAGCTTTAATTCTCTGGATGCTGAGAATTAAATTCTTAATTTATTTCTTTAATTACAAATTGAAATTTCTTTTTATGGAGTTAGGGGTGGTACAGTGCATGCTTAGCACATCTGAGGCTCTGGGTTCTATCCTTAGCACCAAAAAAAAAAAAAAAAAAAAAAGAAAATTTCTTTTTATATCTGTTGTTAGTTTGACTCAGTATTCAAATTTTGTGTTTTAACATTCGAAGAAAACATTTTATACACTTACAGTTTTTTTTTTTTCCTGAAAATATTGGCCTGTTGGCAAACCTCTTAGAGCTTTCAATGTTACAAACAGTCTGCTGAGGCACGCGTGCCATAGGTTCGCTGCCACTGGTCTAGGAGGTTCTTTAACCTGAATGGAATTTTGTTTTAAAAAGTCAAGAGAGGGGTTGGGGATTTAGCTCAAGTAGTAGGGCACTTAGCTAGCAAGTGCAAGGCCCTGAATTTGATCTCCAGTACCTCCCACTGCCCTCTAAAAGTCAAAGGAAGCCAGGGTTTTATTTTTTGTGGTACTGGGGATTGAACCCAAGGCTTTGCACATGCTAGCAAATATCTACCACTGACCTATGTTCCCAGTCCTTTTTGTTTTTATTTTGAGGCAAGGTCTCATTAAATTGCCCATAATGGCCTTGAGTTTGTAATCTTCCTGCCTCAGACATTTGAGTAGCAGGGATTCCTGTGTCCAGATATGTATCAGTTTTGTTTTGTTTCTCTGTTTTTTAGTATTCTTTTTTCAGTATCTGAATAGTTCTGATTATATTTTATATAATAATACTATGATCATTCTTAGCTTTTTCTTTTTTTAAGTGCTAGATTTGATTATACTTGAAATTTTGTCTATACTTTTAGACTGATAACTAATAAACTCTTACATTCCATAGTTATATAACAGAGGCAATGTTAATCCATTGAGATGGGGTCTGCTTTCCTTAGTGCTTATCATTTTTATGACTAAATAAATGTCCAGTGCTGTGGCATTTGGAAGTTAATTAATAGGTTGTCACTCTTGGGGAATGAGAAAAAAAAATTTGCCTCTTTTGCTTTCTTTGAAAAAAAAATATTGTATTACCTCTAGTTGATCTTTTTAGGTTTACAAAAGATACTGCAAGGTTCAAGGATGAGTTAGACATCATGAAGTTCATTTGTAAAGATTTTTGGACTACAGTATTCAAGAAGCAAATCGACAATCTAAGGACAAATCATCAGGTATTTAGATAAATTAAAGCCTATTTTTTTTTAAGTCCTTAATATAAATGTTCTAGTTAGTAATTTACTTACTTAAAATTTAAAATGATTTCTAATCAACCTTGGACTGTTTCTTTTAGGTTATTAATAAGTCATTAGTTTTTTTTCTCTAATAGGATGAAGTGAGTAAGGCAAATTGGCACTTATCAGTAACAACTGTTTCTTTCAATTATATAAGTTCTATAAAATTTTTTTTTTTTTGTAGTGCCGGGGAGCGAACTCAGGGCCTTGTGCTTGCTAGGCAAGCACTCTAACCACAGAGCTAAATCCCCAGCCCCCGTCTATAAAATTTTTAAATGTAGCAAATGTCTGAATTATATTTATTTTGGGATTTCATTCCTTAGTTATTACTAAGTGGTGATAATATGCAGAATGAGAGATATGTCACATTTTTATGTCTTTAGGAGAATTTCTAAAGTCTTAATTTTTTGGGATTGAGGATTTAGCTCAGTGGTAAAGCACTTGCCTAGCAAGTGCAAGGCCCTGAGTTCAATCCCCAGCGTACCCCTCCCCAAAAGTCCAATTTTTTTGTTTGTTTTTTGAGACAAGGTATCACTATGTAGCCTAGGCTGGCCTTGAACTTGTGGTGATCCACCTGCCTCAGCCTCCTGAATGCTGAGATTGCAGGCATGCACTACTACACCTGGCTTCTAAAGTCAAATTTATAGACCATATTTAGCTCTTAAATCTTTTTGTCATTTTTTTATTTTTAAAATTTTTTTTCCCCAGTACTTGAGATTGAACCAAGGGCCTTGGCACTGAGCTATATTCCTAGCTCTTTTTTATTTTTTTCATTTTGAAACATGGTTTCGTTAAATTGCTAAATTGCCCATTCGGCTCAAATTTGCAATTGCCTTACCTCAGTCTTCCAGAGTGTTGGGATTCCAGGAGGGCACCACCGTGCCCAGCTTAAGTAACTCTTGTGTTGTTTATTACTGCTGTCATTTTTTTCTATCCTTAAAAGAGTTTGTTATTACAAAATCAGAGGAAACTGTGCATTTAAACAGAATTTTTTTCTTCTACAAACCCCAGGAGACTACTGTTGAGTAGATTTGGCATTCTGAGTGAGTTTTAAAAGTGAAAGTAATGTATCTAATCCTACCATTAGAATGCATTTTTAATACAATATCGACCTTAAGTAGAATTATTTGAAATCTGATTGACTTTTTAGACCTCTTCTAATAAACAAATTTCGTGTGAATATGTACTAGTGATTACACAAGACTGACTATTTTTCAAACATTTTCGTGGTATTGTGTATTGAACTCAGAGCCTTCCTACTGAGCTATTGCCTGCTTTATCCCCCTACTCCCAGCCTTCTGTTTTTTTTTAAACAAATCTCATTAAGCTAAGTTGCCTGGCTAAGCTTGAACTTGTGATTCTTATGCCTTAACCTCCAGAGTGCTAGGATTACAAGCATGTGCCACGATGCCTCACTTTATTTTTCTCATGTGGTACAGAGGTGGGTTGGGGATTTAGCTCAGTGGTAGAATACTTGCCTAGCAAGTGCAAGGCTCTGAGTTTGATGCCCAGCACTCGCCCTCCCCAAATGTCATACGAGAATCAAACCCCGGGCCTTATGCATTCTAGGCAAGAGCCGCGTCTCCAGCCCAGCTCTGAATTCTTTAATATGGACCATGCCTTATGACTTTTTGTATCTTCAGTACATAGTTATATTTAGGAAATATACTACTGTGGAATACTGAATTCACAACTCTTAAGCTTGAACATTGCAAAATTGCTTCACTTAAAGAAAAGTTGACCAAGGAAATGGAGAATGTTAATATCTTTATAAAACTCTTAAATTGTTTTTAAGGACTACAGATAACACTGACTTGGGTGTTTTGTGTATTTTTGAAACAGGGCATCTATGTACTTCAGGACAACAAATTTCGTCTGCTAACTCAGATGTCTGCGGGAAAACAGTATTTAGAACATGCATCCAAGGTATTTAATGCAATAGAAGATTTAGGTTTTCTACTGAGAAAAGAGAATTACAGGGAAAATTACAATGCCAATCACAATGCTCTTGAATTAAAAATAGTTTTGAAATTGTACATTTTCTATGAAATAGGAAACATGTTCAGGATAAGTTATATATACTAAACCGTAACAAAGGCTTATAATTAAAGAAACACTACTAAATGCCAACGAATGCAGGTTTACAATATTCTTTAATATAGCATAGATATATCAGTAAAGATACTTAAAAACTGACATTTACTGTGCAGAATTACTCATCTCGTAGTTTATGATGTCTTTTAGTAGATTAAAACATTTAAAATATAATTAACATTTGATTCTAAGAATACATGTTCCATGTTAAGTATGTATCTGTGTTTCTGGGTTTTGTGTAGCTTTTGTTTTCAGTCTTGTAGAAATCAATGAGTAAATAGATGTTTTAAAGAAATCTTCCAAAAAACTAAAATAATTAAAAAAAATCTTCCAAGTTTTAATATAAGGATTCATTTGAAGTGAAAAAGTATTTAGGCTAAACCAAGTGTGGTGGTGCACACCTATAATCCTAGCACTCAGGGGGTTGAGGCAGGGGGATTCCCTCAAATTCGAGACCAGCCTGGACCTACATAGTGAGACTTTGTCTCAAAAAAATAAAAAATTTAGGAGTATTTGGCTTTCGAATGCTCCCTACTCCTGGAGTAGCTATCTATCATCTTCTTTTCCCTCTTTTTCACCACTTTTAAATAAATTGTTCTCTAAATAACAAATAAATAAATAAATAAAAAAAATTTAGGCTAATATAAGCTGCTATTTATTGGTAAAAAATTGTCTATATCTTAAAAAAAAAAAAAAAAGAATTGTCTCTATCTAAATTATGTAGCCAAAAGGCAGTGCTGGGCAAGGTGGTTTTTGTCCGTAAACCCAGATACTTGGGAGGCTAAGGCAGGAGGATTGCTAGTTTGAGGTCACCCTGAGCAACTTGTTGAGACCCTGTGCCAAAACAAAGACAAGATCTAATGGAAAAGCGATATAGTTATAGTAGAAATATGGGGGTAAATAAATTTAGGTCTTAAGCCTAAGCTCTACAAGTTAGAGATTTGTGACATTACATAACTCCTCTGAGCCTAGTTTCCTCATTAATGAGTCTAATCAGTTATATGATTGTCTTGAGATTTCAGTGTGTTTAATATTTAAAGTACTTAACATGGTGGCATGGTGACAGACACTTGGAATTCCAGCCAGCTACTTGGGAGACTGAGGCAAGAAAATTACAAGTCCAAAGCGAGCCTTGGCAATTTATTAAGATGTCCCTATCTCAAAATTTTAGAAACAAAAACCCCAAAATGAAAAAACAACAGAAAGGGTAGGGGTGGGGGTGTGCCTCAGTGCTCCCTGGTTCAGGCCCCCATCCTGAAAATAAGTGACAGGTCCAGGAGGCTGGCACAGCACTGGTGGGCCCAGCTACTCAGGAGCCAGAGGGAGGCAGAGGTTTCACTTACATCCAGGAGTCTGAGGCCAGTCTGGGCAATATAGCCATGCCTCATCTCAAAGAACCAAAGAAGTTGACATGGTGTTTTGCATGTAGGATTGGGAAGAAGGGGGTAGACATACTTTTTTCATAATTTTATTTCACTGATTCATGATTATTTATTTTCTGTATTTTGGGGGTATCCAGGTTCTTACTATATTTTTATGATTTTTTTTTTACTAACATTTCATTTGATTACTATTTATTTATTTATTTATTTATTTTGGTGCTAGGGATCGAACCCAGGGCCTTGTGCTTGTAAGGCAAGCACTCTACCCACTGAGCTAAATCCCCAGTCCTGGTTTTTCAGTTTTTTGAGAGAGGGTCTCACAGTATATGCAGTCCAGGCTGGCCTTGAATGCACACTCCTGCCTTGGCCTCCCAGGTGCTGGGGACTGGAGTGCTGCACCCCAGCATTGGCTACTATTGATATTTTGAACCTGATAATTCTGTGTTGTGACAGGTGTTAAATGCTGAACAAGGCTGGGTGTGGTGGCACACGCCTGTAATCCCAGTACTGGAGAGGCTGAGGCAGGAGGATTGCCTCAAGTTCGAGGCCAGCCTGGGCTACAAAGTAAGTTCAAGGCCAGTCTGAACTACATAGTGAGACCCTGTGTCAAAAAAAAAAAAGATTGTTGAACAAGTAGAGATTCTTGGTTGTAGATAGTGAAAACCAACTGGTTGAATGGAATATTATTAGGTTACAGAATTGATTAGAAGGCTCAGAAAACAGGCAAGGAACACAGGAGATTAAAGCATCCAGAGAAAACCCAGAACCACTGTTAATAGGGAGGGGTCTGGTTAGACTCACTGGATTGGAGCACCTGATGGAGCAGACTGCAGTCATGTGTCCATGTACTTTAGTTGCCAAGGAGTAGTTTTCACAGTCACAGTCTCCTCCCTCCTTTCCCCTTCCTGTCCTCCTCGCTCGCTCCACTCCTGCTCCCACCCCCTGGCTTTTTTTTTTTTTTTTTTTAATCTAGCTATGTTGTCCAGGCTGTCCTTGAACTCCTTGGCTCAAGTGATCTATCTGCCTCACCCTGCAGGGGAGGGAATACAGGCATGTATTACTACTCCAGGCTTTTCATAATTTACTGGTTTTTAAACAGCAGTGACGTATTGATATCATGGTTTAACTAAAATGTATCTATCAGTGGCTTTTCTATTTTTTTAATCATTTTTTTCCTTTCAGTATCTAGCATTTACATGTGGTTTAATCAGAGGTGGTTTATCAAACTTGGGGATAAAAAGTATTGTAACTGCAGAAGTATCTTCAATGCCAGCTTGTAAGTTGAATTCACATTTCTAACAAATATTTTTAGTGATATTTTTCACATGTGGATTTTTTTTAAAAGTTCTTTAAAACATAGAGGGCATTAAAAATGTTGAAATTGGGGGTTGAGGATTTAGCTAGCTCAGTGGTAAGAGCTCTTGCCTAACAAGTGTGAGGCCCTGAGTTTGATCCCCAGCACTGCACCCCCCTAAATGTTGAAACCTTTTCATTTTAGTGTTATTCTACATTTAGTAGAATAATACATAGCATGCAATAATACCATATTCAGTGATTTTTCGAATATGAATAATAGAATGATTCAAGAAAATCCATGAAAGAAATCCAATTTCGTAAAACACTTTAAGGGACAACTCTTAACTTTCTTTTTTTGGTGCTGGGGATTGAACTCAGTGTCTTGCACTTGCTAAGCAAGCACTCTAACCACTGAGCTAAATCCCCAGCCCCTAACTGTTAAGTTTTAAGGGGAAATATTCTGCAATTTTTTTGTTTTTGCATTTTGTTTTAAAATGCCATTTTAGGCAAAGATTGTATCACTGAGCTACATCCCTACCCCTGCAGGGTTTTTTTAAAATGGCAGTTTTCTCTGTAGCATTAAAATGTCTTTTATTGTTCTACAGTTGTTGATGTATCTATTACATGATGCTAGATAAAAGGAACCAGTTTTTTTATTATTAAACTCTCGCCCAAAGGTCCTTTCACCAAAAGCTACCAATCAGAAATGACATTTGCAGGGTTGGAGATTTAGCTCAGTGGTAGAGCGCTTGCCTAGCAAGTGTAACAAGGCCCTGACCACTATTTCATATTGTAAGGAGTGTTGAAAGATGTTTGACCTGACAAGTTTCTTAATTGAAATCACTTACTAAATAGAACAAATTGATGTATAAGCTTTTTTCCCTCGTACCTAAAATAAATAAATGGTTTTTATGTTTTCTTTTTTAGGCAAATTTCAGGTGATGATACAGAAGCTATAAACATAGTGAAATGCAAGACTTCCACAGTGTAAAGATATAAATTATTCATGTGTAAAGTATTTCAAGTAATAATGATATAATTACATTGTTGGATGTTTGTACAGGAGTTAAGGTGTATTTTATCAGCTTAACACAGACCAAGTTAAAGCAGATAAAAGGTCATGCGACCATGGCATAAAATTTAATGAAATTATTCAAAATGGAAACTTGATTTCAAATAACTGGACACCAAAATGTATTTTAAATATTTTTATTTACTTAGAGTGATATGTATTTAGCCACAGATGGAGGAGCAAAACTTAGGGTTTGTCAAAGTGGCATAAAGAAACATATGCACCAATCAGAATCATTTGTGTTAAGCATGGCTGACATTGGGACTGGAGATTTTGCTCAGTGGTTAGAGTGCTTGCCTTGCAAGCACAAGGCCCTGAGTTCGATCCCCAGCACCAAAAAAAAAAAAAAGGCTGACATTAGATAAAGTGTGAATGTATTTTAGTTATTTTTAAAAAGCAAACAGTACACTAAGTTAAGTTTAACTTTTCATTTTATTGCCTATTTATTTTTATGACTGAATAAGGATTTCATATATACATTGTGTGTGTGTGTGTGTGTGTGTGTGTGTGTGTATAAATACAAAATGACCTTAAATTGCTTGAAAACCTAATTTCATTTTAATACCTTTTAGTCCTTGAGAGTGTCATACATGTAATAAAAGTGAAATATAGATTAAATGTGAATTCAGTGATTCTAGGGCCAAAGCATATTAGGTATGTTGGGGAGAAATTTTTTTTTTGGTGGGGATGCTGGGGATTGAACTCAGGGCCTTGTGCTTTCTGGGCAAGCACTCTACCACTTGAACTGAACTAAATTCCCCAACCCTGGAATTTTTATATTTACTCTGCATTATAATTTCTTTTTTAAGTACTGGGGATTGAACCCAGGGCCTTTGCAGTGAGCTTCATCCCCAGCCCTCTTTTATTTTTTATTTTGAGGCACTCTTGCTAAGTTTCTAAATTACCCAGGCTTGGCTCGAACATGATCCTCCAGCTTCAGCCTCCCAGAGTGCTGGGATTTCAGGTGTGCAGCACTGTACCCAGCTTATTACTTAATCTTGACTTTCAACTTCTCCCCATGCGTGGAAGTCCTAGTGAAGCGTCTAAGATCTTTATTCTCTTATTTACACTTCCACAAAGGTAGAGGATATTTTAGTTACTTTTCTCGTTGCTGAGACAAAATATCAGACATCCAGAGTTAAAAGAGGAAAGGTTTATTTTGGCTCACAGTTTGTAGAAGTTTTAGTCCACGGTTGGCTGGCTCCAATGTAGGGTGGCATTGCAGAGGGCATCACAGAGGAGAAGCAGTTTATAGCAGGCAGAAGGCAGCAAGCAGCAAGGGGACAATAGCAGCTTCTTTCTGTCCCTTTACATTCCCCTAAGGGCTGGTAGCACTCACACCCACAACTATGCCAAACCTATCAGTGGAGTAATTTCGTAACCACACATCCTTAATCCAAGCATCACACACTCTAGATCCAGCCACCTCTGAAAAGCGTCACCTATGACTACATGAGCTTTGAGGGGACATCTAGACACCAGAGGGGGGGATAATTAGACCAGTATTCATTGGCTCATCTTTGTGGGTTGGGGGTCAGTACTTACCTAGTACCTGTCTCAGTAGCTCTTCCTATTACTTTGTCATACTTACTTGGTTTAAGCAGGTATCTATTTAGATTTTGTGAGAACTCTGCATTTTAGGGTATCCTTACAGTACTTTGACTATTGAAACTGTACTGCTTCTCATTTTATGATTACCCTTGTGAATATATTTGTTTGACAGGGAGCACTGTAGAAGGGGGTGATTGACATACCAAAAAATCCCTGGATGAAAAGGGCAGATTAAAAGAAGTGTGATTCATAATAAAATGAGCCAAAGCTTTTTTTTTTTTTTGAGACCAGGGCTGTGCCTGTGCAGCTCAGGCTGGCCTTGAACTCACTGTGTAGCCCAGGCTGACCTCGAACTTGCAGCATTCCTCCTGCCTCAGTCTCTGGAGTGCTAGGATTATAGGCGTGCCCACCATGCTCAGCTTGCAGAACATTTTACTGAAAACATAATGTAAAAACTGTAAGGATTTTTTTAATCCTTTTTTTTTTTAATTTTCCTTTTTTTTTTTTTTGTGGTGTCAGGGCTCGAACTCAGGGCCTTGTGCTTGCAAGGCAAGCACTCTAACCACTGAGCTAAATCCCCAGCCCTAATGGTACATTTTAGATGTACATAGTGATAACATTCATCATAGGGGATTTGTACCTGTACATGGCATATTGTAAGGACTTTTTTAAGAGCTGGATGTTGCACCACACACCTGCCAGCCTAAACTGCATTGCCACATCTTGTCTCAAAAAAACAAAACAAAACAACTTAGGATATAAGAAAACTAAATTCAGTTGAATTAGAGAAAGTCCCTGACTTACGAATGAGTTCCGTTTTCCAGGAGAATGTTCGTTAATCTGACAAAGTGAGTCTTATGCAGCTTAGACACATATATCCCATGTAAAGCATTAAAAAAACAAGCACACACAGAGATACTGTACATAAACTATTTTTACTTTTAGAGTTCCCTTAAAATGATGGTGCATACAGTACAGCAGCTAGTGTATAGCGGGTACATGGGGTGACCTGACAAGAAGAGTCAGTGACTGGCAGAAGGGCAGCAGTCATCTAGGATGAGAAAGTAGTGCTGCTACTCGGACAGAATGGGCGTGTTTCTTCAGGAGGTAAACAGAATCGACTCTGAATCCATCAAAAAACTTGTCATCAGCCTCAGCTGTGAGCAGAGTTCCATCTTGCCCCCACCTCCTACTGCTGATGATCCTCCAGCTCCACCATCTCCTTGTCCCCTCCCTCCTCCAGTTAGTGACTGTCACACTGTACAGCAGCACACAGCAGTGCCACTGTGCCAGCAACCCGGCCGACGTGTGAGCTACTTCCCACCACTGGTTTGCATCTATGAATGTTCATGTTCGAGGTCTGTTTTTATCTATAAAAGTTTGTAACTTGAATGTTCGTAAAGGACTTACTGTATACCATTTTCCTTTCATAGAAAGGGACAGCATTATAAAAGATGTTTAACTCAGTTTATTAAAGTAATCTTGATTTTCAGATGATTTAGAACAGATTTTTTTTCACATTTTGAAAAATTACATAAATTCAGGGAAGACCCTACCAAATATAAAAATATGTAAAATTTAGCAGTTAAAAAGGTCATTATGTATGTCGTGGTGGCACATGCCTATAATCCAAACTGCCTTAGAGCCTGAGGCAGGAGGATCTCAGGTTTGAGTCTGGCTTGGGCATTTGGTGTACAATGTAAAGGCCCTGGGTTCAGTTCCCAGCATGGCAAAAAAAGGGATAAGGAGGGAGAGGTTCAGAAGGGTTTTGGGTCCCCCCACCCTCAGTACTAGGGATTGAATATAGGGCCTTCTATGTGTTAGGTGAGTGTTCTACCACTGATCTACCTGGGCTAAATTGCCCAGGATGGCCTTGAACTTGCAATCTTCCTGCCTCAGCCTCTCAGGTAGCTGGGATTACAGGCATGCACTTACCATGCCCAACTTGGAAAACTTTTGTTGCTTTTAAAAATAGATACGAAGGGGTTTGGGATTTATCTCAAGTGGTAGAACATTTGCCTAGCAAGCGCAAGGCCCTGAGTTTGATCGCCAGTACCCCACCAAAATAGATGGTTGTATGCCTATAATCCCAGCTCTCTAGCTGTTTTGGGAGGCTGAGGCAGGAGGATCACAGTTTGAAGCCAGATGGGGGAAAAGTGAGACCCTACGTCAAAACAGAATTTTTAAAAAGTGCTGAGTGTGTGTAGCTCTGTGGTAGATTGCTTGCTGAGGATGCATGAGGCCCAGCTTCAGTGCCCAGTATTGGGGCAGGGTGGAGTTGGGAATGTAGCTCAGTGGTAGAGCACTTGCCTGGCATGTACCAACCCTGGGTTCAAGCATCCAGATCCTGAGCAAGGAAAGAAAAAAAAATGCAAGATAGGGATTTGTCCCCTCCCCTCCTCAGTGAAGGTGTGTGGGGATGGATGGATGTTTGGCACTAATCTGCAGCTGCCTGCTGATGACCATGAAAAGACAGGCAAGGGGATGGAAGCCGTCACAGTGAGAACAGCAGACAGAGAGCACCTGAATTGTGCTGTTTAATGAACAATCTCGCAACTACTCTGCTTATGGATTTTTTTTTTTTAATGTGAGATACTAAATTCCATATGTAATAGGTAATGAACCTCGAATGTCAACTTGATTGGCTTGAGATAGCTGAATTAGGAAAGCACCCCTCTGGGTGTTATCTGGGTAGGTCATTTGCATAACCTTGGGGACTGTCTCTGGACCCTACCTCCTTCCTCTTGGGTTCTTTTCTCTCATTTTGCTTCTGGCAGCCATACTCCGGCAGCTTTCCTCTACCATACCTTCCCTTCATTTTTTGCCTTGGAGCCAGCAGACTGAAATCTCTTGAAGCCATTAGTAAAATAAACCTCTCCTGCTCTAAGTTGTGTTGTCAGCAGGCATTTTTCTTCCCCAGCAACAGAAACGTAACTATACTGTTCAATACATAACTTTCGGTTATGTATTTTGTTACTTAGAGCCACAGGAAAGCTCTCTTAGTAGAAATAAGGGGAAAATTAGGTTTCCCAAGAAATGGTACAGGCCAGGCATGGTGGCACATAACTGTAATCCCAGCACTCACAAGGCTGAGGCAGGAGGATTGCCTTGAGTTCAAGGCCAGCCTCAACTACATAGTTCAAGGCCAGTTGGAACTACATAGCAAAACCCTCTCAAAAAAAACCCAAAAAGGCACAGGACAATTGAATATGCTTTTTTGTTGTTGTTGTTAAGTGGGGAGATAAACTTAAAGGTTTACACGTAAAATGATAAAATCATAAAAGTACTACAGGTATCATAGCATGCACCAATAATCCCAGCACTTGGGAGGCTGAGATGTGAGTGTTGGAAGTTTCAGGCCAGGATGGGATAGTGAGACTCTTTTATGATCTTGTGGTGAGGAAGGCCTTTCCAACATAGAAAAGTAGAATAGCAAAGGAAAATAGCAAAAACCAAAAACACCTAAAATTTCTTCAACAGGTGTTGGGAAAACTGACTATACAAATGCAGAAGAACGAAAGTGGATGACTATCTTAACACTGTACAGAGAAATCAACTTAAAATGGACCAAAGACCTGAGCTGGGCATGCTGGGTAGGCCTGTTCACATCCCAGCACTCCAGGCGGCCTACAAATTCAAGCCCAACCTGGGCAATTTATTTTTGTTATGATTTAGTACATATTTACACAAATACTGGTTACATTCATTGTGGGGG
>PVJO010019962.1:0-33075 GCA_004026905.1 Hystrix cristata
ATGCGGTGAAAATATTTGTATGTTAGTATGTATTTTGGTGTGTAAAGCAGTATTTAAATCTAACACTTGAATATCTGTGAAGTAGAATCAGTACCTTGAGAGGTTTGGACAGTCTCAAATTTTACTGTGACTGTTTGATTATTCTAGCAATACAGAAAAATAAATTAAATTTTAATCTGCATTAAATCCATTCTAAAATCAAAGTCATAAAGTGGTGAAATTTTTAGAGGATTTAATTGATCAAACCTTAAATTTTGTAGAAATGAAAACTATTGCCAAGTGAAATTAAATTTTGTGTGGTCAAGGTTATAGTGTAGTATTTAAAGCATAAACCAAAGTTGGAATAGTGGTGTGTCACACTTCACTTATATCCTCTCTGGATAGGTAGGGACCCAGTCTACATCATTCTCACTTGGTTTTCAAAGTTTCCCTTAACTTAACATCCTCTGTTCCTGTTTCTACCATTTCTAAATCTCCCACAAATGTTTCTTTTTTCCTTTCCTTGATCTTTCCTAGAAAGACATAGAACACCTGGACTGAGAATTGATTTCTGACATCCAACACACTGTAATTATAGTATTTTAAACTCTGTTTGGTCAGGTACAAAATGAAGATAATAAATATATCTTTCTCCTAAGTTTGTTTTAAGAATGGAATGAAATAATGTACCCAGGAGATGTCTTGTACATTATAAACAAACACAGTTATGATTTATTGAGTTTCTTTCATTCCCTTTTATGAACAATCATAGATGCATTATCACTCGACATTAGCCATATAATGTTTGTAAAATTCATAATTTTATATATTGATATACATGCTAAAATTTTATTGTGTGATAAATAACATAAGCAATTAATAGAAAATGTCTAAAATTTTCTGACAAAGTTGTATTTTCTAGAAAATAGTCCTGTAAAATAATATCAAGATATGACTGTATTTCATATAAATAGAATATACTTATATGCATAAAGTATCAAGAGAGTAGATACTTTTATTACAGCTTTGATAAGAAACTAAAATTAGATATCTGTATGCTGCAGGGTATACTGCAAAAGTAAAGAAGAACAATAGAACTTTTCAGGAAAAATATTTGAAAGAATATGTAGCTAGTAAGTTAAAAACAGAAAAGAACATGATTTTTTAAAGGGTCAGTACACCAAGAAAACGAATACACCTTATTTTGTATGTCGCGAAAAAACAACATCAGCATACACTAGTCAAAATCAACAGCACTACGAGGATGAATAGAATCATCCACTATTATACTCGAAGACATTAACACTATTTTCTTATAAATGGTCAAATTCAACAGGCAGAAAAAAGTAAGAATGCAGTTGAACTCAATAGCACCATCTACTGACTGGGTGCAGTTGACAGGTAGAGGCTCATTTATCAAATGACAGCAGATTGCAGATTCTTCACAGACACACACAGATCACTTACTAGTGTAGAGTACATTCTGGATCATAAAATACTTTTTAAAAAATTTAAAGAATAAAAATTATATAATCCTTGCTCTCCTCATGACAGACTTCAGTAGAAATCAATAACAGAAAAATAAAGTCCTAAAATACTAGTAAAATGCTGCATTTTAAATAACATGTGTCAAAGGCATAATCTTAAGAAAAATCAAAACATTTTGAACTAAAAATACAAATTATCAAAATTGATGGGTGTAGTGAAAACAGTATATGAAAGGAAATGTATGACAATGCATGTGTATATTAAAAAGAATATCTGAAGTCAATAAAATAAGCTTCTAACAGAAAATTTTATAGCAATGCAAATTAAATACAATGTAAGCAGAAGAAAAAATAATAAGACCAATAGCAGAAATCAATGAAATTGTAAGCAGGAAAACAATAAAATCAAAAGAAATTTCAAAATAAAGAAAATTGTCACAGCTGACATGTTTGGCTCTGGAAAATCTGAAGAAAGTTACAGAAGAAAAACTAAAAGCTCATTTTCAAAAGAAAAAAAAAAGGAAACAATAAAATCATGATTTTACCCATGATACTTAAAAATGAGAAAACATAAATTATTAATATTACAATGAGAGAGGCTGCATCACTGTACATTCCACGAACATAAAAATGATAATAAAACATATTTTGAATAGTTTTGTGCCAGCATAATAGATAAATGGACCAATTCACTGAAACACAGCATCTGTCAAAACTCAAAAGCAACAAAAAAAAAATCATGTGAATAGGCTTATACTATATCAAAGAATGTGATTGAAAAACTAATGCCTTTCAAATACTGAAGGTACTGGGCCCAATTTGGTCACTGGTGAATTCTAGTAAGCACTTAAAGAAGAAATGATACCAGTTCTCTACAACCACTCTGGGATAATAGCAGCAGGAGGAACACACCCTTATTAGTACATTCTTATTACAGTACCAACATCAAAGACATTACAAGAAAAAAAAAAAAAAACTGAATACTGATGTCTCTGATAAATACTGAGGCAAGAATCCTAAAGCAAATATTAGTGAAACAAATGCAATAATGAATACAATGAATTACATAGCACAACAAAAAGAAATTTATGTCAGCTATGCTAGGCTATAATTCATTCTATCAAGCCCTCAACTTGGTAAAGAAACGTGACCATATTAATAAATAGATGCCGGAAAAACACTTTGCAAAGTACAGAATTCACTCGTCATCACTAATAGCGTATGTATTAAAAATGGTGTGGCATGCTAATAGAGGGTGAGGTTGCGTATGCTTGGGGAAAGGAGGTATTTAAGAACTTTCCACACTTCCATTCAACTTTATTGTGAACCTAAAAATGCTAGAAAACCTTTTTACAATTTAAAAAAGTATTTGGCATGCATTTATCTTTACAAACAAACATCGTTTTAAATATTGAGACATTAATATAATTAATATAATAGCAACCAAATTTCAAAGTTCTTAAAGCACATTTATGAATTAATTTAGGAGAATTTATATCTCTGCATGTAATACAGCTTTCCATTTATTTTGATTTTTAATGAGCTTCATTAATAGCAAATTTCATTTATACTTTGCTGTCAGAAACTGAACATGTAGGGTTATATTTTACGTATTTTGAATTAAGTATTTTTTTCACCTTTGCAAAGATCTTGTAGCATTTTTGTCTGTAGGATATTACTGACTAATGCAGCATCCACCACACTTGAATATAATACAGGCTTATGTATATGATTTCAAGTTCCACATCACACAATAGCTTCCCCTTTAGATGTGTATAATCTTTTAACTGTATGATACTGGAGATGACTTGGATAACATATTTTTATCATGTTGATTTCTTTTCTTACTGTATGCTGTGTGTACTGTAGCCTAGTGTGCTAACATGTTTCTGTTCTCCCAGAGTATTTGTGATAGCTGTAACAATTACAGATTAGTTGTGGTTGTGCCCCTCATAGAAATACCTAACCAATCACTCTCCCTATCCCCACCTTCCGCCTTAACCTTCTTCTTGTCCTCCTTTTTTTTTTTTTTTCTCCCCATGGTTTCTGTTTAGTGACTCTAAGTGCTACTGGATTAGGATTTTTCATATAACAAGAATCAGAGTTTCTTAAGAGAAACAGTGGTTCTATTGAATATGCAGGTGGCACTACCAAACAGGGCTCCACATGTCAAAGACTGAACATGATCAAAATGGTGGCAAGATGATGCCTACCTAATTGTTTTTTATGTGTCAATAGTGGGACTGGGAGAAATATGATAAGAAGTGATAGTGCCCCAGGACGCCTCATTATACTACCATATCTAGATGTAACAGAAGTAACCAGATTTTACATCCCCAGGAATGAAATTTGGATAAAACAATGATAAGGAAGTCTACCCGACCAAGTTCCTAACAAAAGGTAAGGAAAGTTTCAAATTGGTAAGTAGACACTGTCATGAAAGTCAGCCAAACCAACTTATTAAAAATTATAAAACATAGGAATTTTTCCTTAATTTGTCACATATGTGTATATGTACTTGGTCCTTATTATCTGTGTTTTAAAAATGTGTAGAGATGATTAAATTTCAAATCCAGGTTATGACTTTCATTTAAAATATGGATCCGAGGTAGTATTGAAATAGAAAAAGAAATTAAATGGAAAGGCCTAATCTGTGGACTGACGTAGCATTTGATAATATTTTAGTTGCCTTTCTTAGGTACTGAATATGAATTTGATATCAATTCCTAGAGGGTTATTGCATGATGCTGCTTTAGAGCTTATTAAACACTCAGTGATGATAATAAGTTTGAACATTTTTCAAAAATATATACACTGCCTATCTGCTAGCAATATGCTAAAGTGAGCTTCCACCTGTTAGATTTTTTTACGGCTCTCATCAAATTTCACAAAAAGCTATCTTATGGGCAACTCGCAGTAGTGGAACAAGGACGTTAAGCCAGGGCCTGGCCACTTTTAGTCACTGAGGTACAGTACCCACCAATGGGAAGAGTTCGTTCTTGAAATCTGTGTGTACTGGCTGAGATGTTCTCTGTTAGGTATTACAGGCTAACGCCTCTACCTGGTGCATTCTACTTTCTTGCCATTTTCTTCAAATTGTTACTCTCTTTGAAGCAAAGAGTATAAAACATCAAGAGGGAAATTTGGCACTAATGCTTTTACAGTCCTATTTGCTGTTTGTATTGATTCACCTAAGAAACATTTGACATTTATTTAATCTGAGATTTGGAATGAAGATATTCATAGTTCCTGAACAGCTAAAATACCTGAAAATACATATAAGTTTGAAAGTGATGGAAAAAATCCAGAGCGAGAACTGTTTTCGCTAAAGAATCCAAGTAAACATTTATTAAATCTTCATGGAATGGAAGAACCAACTCTCTATGACACAAGAATCTAAGTGCGAGAAGCTATCGCTGTTTATTTCCAACCAATTTCCCACAGGGATCGTACACATACAAGACAAGGTTCAGCAATGCGACGCTTCTTGGAAGCATAGAACCAAGTGAAATATTATGTTTCACTTAATCATTTATTAGGAATAAATGATTAAAATTCATGCAAAGTAACTGAACAGCTTTGAGAGCCAAGGTCAACGGAATGTGGCTTTAGGCATTTCTAGCTGTGATGTTTTCCACTACCAGTGACAGCAGCACACAATCTAGACTCTTTTAGTTAGAACATGACCGTGGCTGTGCGTGGTAGTGCGCACCTGCAATCCAGGGTATTTAGGAAGCTGAGGCAGCAGGACTGAAAATTGTAAGGCAGCCAGGGCAACTTAGTGATAACCCTTCACAAAACGTATTCATATGTATACATATTTTTGTTGTTTTGTTTGTTTGTTTTAAGGACTGGTGATGTAGTTCAGTGGTGGAGTCCTTACCTACCATGGTTTTTTTTTTTTTGTTTTTTTTTTTTTTTTTTTTTTTTTTTTTTTTTTTTTTTTTTTTTTTTTTTTTTTTTTTTTTTTTTTTTTTTTTTTTTTTTTTTTTTTTTTTTTTTTTTTTTTTTTTTTTTTTTTTTTTTTTTTTTTTTTTTTTTGGTGCTGGGGATTGAACTCAGGCCCTTGGGCTTGCAAGGCAGCCACTTAAACCACTGAGCTAAATCCCCAGCCCCTACCTACCATGTTTGAGGTCCTGAATGCAACTTATGGTACCACAAATAAAACAAGTAAAGCACCATAAAATAAAGTAATGACTCTAGTGTTTATTTCATTCTTCTTCCTTTATTCCTGCTCATATTCCAGATTCCTGTTGACATGATTGTGTACATCCTGATATCTTTCCATTAACATATTTTTATGTTTGGTAGGATTAATATCAGTTGCACACAGGCAGGAGATCACATTGTCACAAATTTGAACATGAAGCATATTCCTCCTCATCTAATATGTATAATTGTATTAAAGTAAAATTACTCTAGCCTCTTATCTGTACAAAAATAGGATGTATATCCAAAAGTCTTTAATCTTCAACAATCTCTGTTTCAACAGTGGCTGTAGTCTGAGACATGTTTCAAGAGAATGGGTCAGCTTAGTAAACATTTGAAAATTTAAATTCTTAAGTATCAAGACTCAACTGCCCACATTTTAGATTTCAAAGAGTTTAGAAGAAATCAAAACCACAGAAGTATCACACCAGGTGTATGACATTCAGAAAACTCAGAAAAGAATGATCAGAACCTCCATCCCTAACAAATAATGGTTTAAAACCAGGATAGAACAATTCAGAAAATGCTAGTTTTCAATAATTGGTAGCAGAGACACAATAAAACCTGGTGTATGCAGTAGATACAGTAATCATGAGAGTCTAGAAAATATCAGTTTTAACCTCAAGAGTCTATAACAATTTACTAATCACCATGATTTGGGGAATTTAATCTGGTTTAAAGGCAAACTGAAACCAGTATGTTAAATGTGCAAGTTTACTTAATCTTATTTGGAGACTTAAACATTTATGAATCACTATCCTTGATATTTACATTTAAAAAAAAAAATTTGGAACTAAGCAATATAAAGTCTGATCTTAGCAGTAGGTCCTTAAATCACTAATCTACATTTTTAGAACTTCCAAATTTGCAGAGATGTGAGCCTTTTATTTCAGGCATTTTGATGCTAAATGGAGTATGAATTCTGTCAGGTGACATTTTCTTTTCTCATTTCACCATCCCGAATAAATTGCATCCCAGCTGGGGATTTAGCTCAGTGGTTAGAGTGCTTGCCTTGCAAGCACAAGGCCCTGAGTTCGATCCCCAGGACAAAAAAAAAAAAAAAAAAAAAAAAAAAAAAAAAAAAAAAAAAAAAAAAAAAAAAAAAAAAAAAAAAAAAAAAAAAAAAAAAAAGAAACAGAATAAATTGCATCTGAAGCAGCCATTCACAGAGTGGCTGTATTATACATACAAAATCCTGCATTTTCCTCTGTCCTTTTCCTTCCTCAGCGATCTAATGCATCTTTCTCTCTGTGCTACAGTGCATTCTACCTTTTGTTTTTGAAGTGGAATTTCTTAGGTACGTAATTTACTTACGACGGGGATTTCTCCCTGGAGAATCTGCATTAGATACAACATAAGCATTATCCTTATTGCACTCTAAATGATGCTGATGGTGTCCATGCCACACTGCCTGGGCTTCCAGGACCTAATGGGAATCATTGCTCTTCCAGTAGTGCTTTCTTGTCCTTCGTCTCTCCGTAGATGGTGATTACTCCTTGTCATAAAGACACCTTTGGTTATTCAGCAACAGTAGAAATATTCTTTTCTGTGGCGTATCTTTCTATGTTTGCAAAATGTACTTCCTGCAATCTATTTTCACCCATTGTCTACTTCCTTTTCGTAGTTGGCCTTGAATGAATTTCAAAAAAATGTATCTCCTCTTAACTGCTCATGTTTTCATTTCGTCTTTTTGTTAGAATGAAATGCAGTTCCTTCCTGAGTCTCCCTTTCACCTTATTTTCTGGTTCCAGATAGTTTTCTTTTCTTTTCTTCTCTTTTCTTCTAGAATTAGAACTTTATTTTCTTAGCCAACCACTCTAGGATTTTATCTACTTTTTCCTTTTGTTCAATAAATGTGGTTTCTATTACTTTCTGTAATTCCATAGACTATTTTAGGCATTGTCTCTAGGGATAAAAAGAATAAGTACATCACCTTCTAATGATAAAAATGTCACCTTATAACTGATACGCTAATGTTGTAAATATTGTAAGTTTTCCTGCCATTGTCATCTTCAATTAGTCTTCCATTTTCTCCCTGTAAGCATCAAGTCTAGCTGGTTTTAAATGTTCTTATTATGGATCATTATCATAGATTACATAGCAGAAGCTTTCAGGAAGTTCCTTTCAATAATTTTCTGAAATCCAGGCTGTCTCCAAAAAAATCGATCATATTTTTTTCTTCTTTCTTTGAATTACTGTCACTCTGCTGGATGTGCTCAGGCATTAGTTACTGTACATAATCCAATAAAAGCAAACTCTCTTTTTCAAGTATAATTTCCTTAACATAAGAATTAGCATTGCTGTTTTATGAAAACTGGAAGTCAATATATAATGGATCAATTTACATATGTACACATTAATTTCAGAACAATCGACATTTGTATTTAGTCTCTAGTGACAGTTGAATGTATCTAGTTTCAAAAATGGTATTTTCTGAGAGCAATAGTTTCAATATTTTAAATAAATATAATAAAATTCATTCTGCTGACTGGCTATGATTTATATTTTATGTTTCATATATTTATTTTTTATTACTCAGAATACATCTAATGTCAGAAAAATGTTTAAGGTTACCCTTTCAGTTTCTCATGAAGACTTTTGCATTCTTTCTTCTAGGTGCCTTAAAACAATCAAAACCCTGGGCTGGGTTCAGCTAGGTTATCTGTTACGGTCTCTTTTGGATTTAAGGGTTGTAATGAATTCTGGATTTAGATGTACAAAAGGATCCAGTTTGTGCTGGTAGTTTCTCAAGGAATACAGAAGGGGCCCCTCAATGTTTCTCTCAGAATGTTTTTTTGTTGTTTTTTTTTCCACCCAAGTCCAAGCTTGACACCAACATTCTGTAGCAGCTTAGTTCCTTCAGGCTACTATAAAATACCATAAAGTGAGAGACTAATAAAAAAAAAAAAAAGAAATTAATCTCTCACTTTTCTGGAGCATAAAAAATTGAAGTCATCACAGATTCATTGTTTGGTGAGGATGTTTTCTGTTTCATTGATAGTTAAGGGAAGGAAGATCTTAGATCTTTTTTCACAAGGATGTAACATTAGTAATTAGATTTCAATATCTGAATTTTCAGTAGATATAAACTTTCAGAACATAAGAGCAAACACTTCTGCCCCACCACTTTTCTTCCTCCTTTAACCTCTAGCTCTCTTCTACCTCTCATTTTTCTTCTTCTTCTTCCTCTTCTTTTTCTTCCACTTCCTCTTCCTCCTCTTCTCCTTCTCCTCCTCCTCCTACTTCTTCTTCTTCTTCTTAATACAAATAAAAATTTTAATTTTTGGCAGCACTGGCTATTAAGACAGAATCTGTAATTCAGTGTTCATTACTGTTTTTGTTACTCTTAATGATTGTATGTCTTCTTTTGTTCTCATGAATACTTTGTTTTAAAGTTCCTTTTTGTCTGAAATTAATATGTAAATGAATACTTACTTTGGTTATACTTTGTGTGTATTTTTTTTTTCCATTCTTTTACTTTCAACCAATTTGTGTTTTGAAAGTCAAGTGCATCTCCTTTTGTCTATATGTAACTAGACCTCAATATTGTTATCATTTTTTCTTTGTCTTAGTTGGGCAGTTTAGCCCATATTATTCTTATGTAACTATTGCTTAAGAATGACTTATATCTGCTGTTTGGTATGAGAAGGGAACTCGGCTGTTCTTATTGCAGAAGGAACTCAGAGTCTTGCTGTCATTGAGGATGGCTACCGTTCACTTCAGGAGAGCTCTGGTTTTCATCTCTGCTGCAAGTATCACATCCTGGCTCCAGTATAGATTTCTTCAGCCTTTTAGTGCAGTCATGGATGTACACAGGACCGTGCTGTGGACTCCCAGCCCTTCATTAGATCTTCCAGGTCCCCAGTGCATAGGTAGACATTCTGCACTCTTCCTGCATTTGGCTTGTGTATGTGAATGTTGTAACTTACACTTATCATGTATTAAATCTGCTCCCTTGCAAACCACTGACTCTGGAAAAGTAACCAATCAGAGGTCACAGTGTTGTGCAGGAGATAAGATGCAATGTTAGAGATGTAGGAGTCATGATCGTTTGGGCTACTTCGTCATCACATATAGTTTACAGGATTTTCATGACCTGTTTGACTGCTGTACACATTCAACTCTGTGGGTTGATGTGTCAGGAAAAAAACACGTTTTTGTGGGCATCTCGGGTGGTATGATAACTTAAGCCATAATTAAACATTTAGTATCTACTAATAACCAGTAATGAAAACACCACCATCAAAAACAAAAATAAAACCCACAACTATTTCTTAAGGCACTTGCTTCAATATCCTAAATGTTGGCATATATTCATCTGTAGAGATCTGCCACGCATCATCCCTGCAAGTCATTGATGTTTTAAGTAGTGTAGGGTCTGCTAGATCATAACCCCCCCCATTAACAATCCTCACATTTTATTGCTGTATTTTCCAACACAAAATAATTACAATCATCCTGGGGAATGGGTACATATGTATATTGTATTTTATAACTTTTTACTTCTGCTTTGACATATCAGTCTGTGTGGCATATTGGAACAGTCGCAAATTCTTCTTTTGTTTTGGACATAACTCAAAACTATCAGCTTTTCAAATTGCTCAGTAAATCAACCACATTAGTGGACTATGGATAAGAAAACATATTGCCTTCCAAAATCTAAACAGGTTTAGTAAGATTTATGTATTTTTCTTTTGTTTTAGTTTCATTTGGTTTGGTGGTAGGATGTGCCTAATGTGACAGCTTATCCTTCATTTTAAAAACTATATTTCAACGTGTCTTACACTCCTGGACTCTGGAAATTTTACCAAGTTAGAAGCCTTCTAAATTTTGTCAGATATATTTCCCTTACTCTGATATGCAAATATCTTACTAATAAATGCAAAGTTGTTGCCACTTCTTACACATTAGATCCAATCTGCATAATATCACAATATAATGGACTAGTCTAGTATCTTGTGGAAGGTAAATATTATCAAGTTCCCTTTGGACTAGATTATAAAGTGGGACTGGAAGGCTATCTTACTGGTCTTTGTCAACTTAAATGCTTATGGTAATATTTCCTAACAGATATTAAGGGAAGTAGTATATTTTGGCTCAATAACAGTTTGTACCAAATAATTTGTTCAAGCAATGAAACCGTATCTGGCACAGCAGCTACTATCAGTGTCACCACCTGGCTGAGTGTGTAAGTCCACTCTCATTTTCCAGGATCTTTTTTTCTCATCACAGGTCCAGTGGAAATGTTGAGTAGAGGTATAGTATCAAGGCCACTGCTGTGTCCTTCAGGTCTTCCTGAAGTGCAGTATTTCTGCAAACCCTCCAGAAATGTGGTATTGCTTTTAATTAATTATTTTCTGGGTGCATTTCATTTGGGCTTCCTTACCGTGATAGCCCTCATTGAGCAGCTTAGGAACCCAAAGTGAGAATTCTACCACTTTCTCAAGGTATCCATTTTAATTACACTTTTCAAAATTGGAGAAATAACCATGAGATATATTTATCAAGCTAGTAAGTCTCCTATTAGATGATCTAACGTTGATTACCACACCTTCATAGGCCTTCCTTTTTTTTTTTATTTATTTATTTTTATTTTTTGGTGCCGGGATCGATCGAACTCAGGGCTCTGTGCGTGCCAGGTGAGCACTCTAACCACTTAGTGAAATCCCCAGCCAAGCCCTTATTTGGACAAGGTATATTGACCAGCTTTTCCATCACTGGGACAGAATACCTAACCATTCACCTTCTAAAGCAGCGGAGGTTTATTTTGGCTCACAGTTTCAGAAGTTTCATTCTATGGTCATCTGGCTCCAGGCAGAAATGTCATAGCAGAAGGGTCTGACAGAAGAAAGACACTTAATCCATGGGAGCCGGAACAGGGAATCAGTGTCAGAGAGGAGGGGCCAGGGACTGGGCAGAGTTCCTGAAATCCTGCCCCCATGACCCACCCAGACACACCTAGAAGTGTATTTTAGAGGACACTTTGGCAGCTCTCAAGCTGATGGATTTAACGATCGACCTTACCTGTCATGTGGGTGAATCACGGTAATATTTTGGTCTTAATAATCTCCTGGAAGTCTTATTCCTCTCTTTGTCTCAGCTCACATTGAATCTGTTAAAAGGCCATAGATCCCTTTGTGGAAGGACTGAGAGAAATATTAATCACATTTGGCAGTGTAGCAAAGTTCTTCAAGGGTACTTTGGCCTTCTTTCTCTCAAATGGTTCAAGGTCTACAAACTGATTCCAATCTGGAACTGATTGTGGGGCTGTGATTTAATGTTTATGTAATTCAGGTTAGACTTTCGTTAACTTGATGTGGAGCCACTCATATATATATAAAGTAAAAAATTTAGTTGTTACCCATCAGTTTCCCTTCTAGGAACATTACAAGCAACTAGCAAAGCTACCCGTCTGTGTTATAAATTCTATTCTGAATCTTAAATTCTGTTATTGTCCTAACCAATTTTAGTTTTACTAATGGTGTGCCACCACTCAGCCACTTCCCAGTAATGCAATTTCTTCCATTCGTTTAATTTTCCAGCTCAGTGGCAATTGTACTTACGGCAATTTACACCCTGCCAGGATTGGGTGGAGAAGTCGACTGGTGGCATGGTTTCACCTCTAGCAAATACCAGCGCAAAACAAGGAGGTACCATCGGACATGTCTCAAACTGAACCAAAGGAGTGCTGTTTCCAAATTCCTCCATCATCCAATCATTTCCTATAGGCTTTTTAATAGTTACTTTAAGCTACATAACTTTTTCTATAGCCACAGGCCATTCTCAATGATGAGTGTGTGAGCAAAGAAGAAGGAATAAATCTTCCCAGTATTCATAAGTGTGTTAGTCATAGTAGGGGACCCCCAGGATGGAGAAACATAGTATATATACTACAAATTATAAAGAAAAATCTGTTAATAATATAGGATTACTTTAAATAGCATATATGAAATTCAAAAGGCCTCATCTAAGGAATGTATTTTTAGTCAAAATTAATAATAAAATTCATATTTTAATTTATTGCAATCATTATTTATCAATTTTATTTGAGAGTAATGTACCAGACATACACGTTTACATGTGTTTTCTGTATTTTTGTGTTTCCACTTACCCTATTGTTACATTGCTTTCCTGTTTTAGTATTATTTTACCCTGATAATTTCTGTTCACACTAGCAGTGAGGGAGGCATGTTAAGTGAGATCACTACACTGGAAAATGTTTCGGAAATAACATTACGATTGATTATACTTAGATTCCCTTAATGTAATGTTTATGTGCAGCTGCTGGCCATAATAGCAAGTTGGACAGATCCCTTGTTCATCCCACACATTTCAGACCCTTTTGAAAACAAATAACAATGATGTTTTCCGTTCCTTAGAAACAGAAAATGGCAATGCTGCATGATAATTTTCTTTAATCTACATTGCAACATTGAAAAATGTTGGTAAAAATCAATGAATGGCATCCAGTTACAAAAAAAAAAAAGCCTCAAATCCACTAATACTCTGATCAATGAACTTCTTTGAGTATATTTAACTTTAGAAGCAAGTTTTTGCAGGATAGAAATAGAATAAATATTCTAGAATTATCATAAATCTCTGGAATTTAAAACATAACCAGGCATTAGTTCTGGCTTACAGTGAACATTTGCAACGTGGATCACTGAAACAATGTTTACTAGAACTCTGAAGTTCTTCACACAGCTGTCTTTCCCCAGCCAAGTCTTCATTTGAAAAGTCAGGAGAAACGAGGCACTTCCTCTAAAGACGCCTTGGTTTTGTTTTTGAACATACCGATGATCTTTCATAAAATATGCTTGCAGGAGAGTCATTGTGGATAACCTATGGTGAAAAAACATAAAAAAAAGTACAATTTCTCTTCATTTCCTTTTTTCTGTCCCTTACTTTCCCAGCTCTCTTCTTATCATGAACTGACTCCCACATTCAATACATTTGCATATTTGATGAACGTGTACATGGATGAATGAAAGGTAGAATAGTACATGAATGGACGTGAGTACTATTAGATTCTTCTTCTGAACATACATAAATTTCAGTAAGACACAAAATATTAAGCTTATGGAATAGTTAATTGTGCACACCAGTTATCGGGTATTGTGAAACGGTGTATTAGAAAGGAGAGGACTTTTTTTTTTTGCCTTCCATATATTCATGTAATCAAATGTATAAACCACTGCTGTGTTACGAGAGATGCACCCATATGTAGCAGAAGTTTTATTTTTTCCATTTTTAAAACTCATTATGAACATAAAACAGTGTTTAGAAATTTTTCTCACTATCCACTGATATTATTTCAAAATAGAAACATAATGTAATTGTGAAATACAGGTATTGAAGAGGACATCAAGTGCATTTATTTATCAATTACTGATGAAAAGAGGAACAAATCTTTTAAAAATCTACACCTGATAAATATTTTACTATGACATGGAAATAACATTATTGCCAAATATAATTTATACTGTAATTCTTCTTTAAAGCTGATTATAACACTAAATTTTTCAAAATATTTGAGAACATTTCATCAGAATTTTAGAGCCACATATGTTGTTCAATTTGACTTTTGTGACAAAGGAATGCAGATGAACATCTAATGCCTACTTGTTAGATTACCTCACAGTTGCTACAACACTTCTATTACTGCTATTGGTAAATTTCCTAAATTGGCCTGAAACATACAGTCACCTGTCGTTTGAGTGATTACACACACACACATGCACATACACACAATTAAAATTGCATCTCAATGTGTACTGTTTCAAAGAAAGTCAATGTAACAGTTTAGAATGTCAGCTATATTCGAACTCTGGGGACAGATGCTCTGTCCTCAGCATTTTCTTCGTGTGTGACTTGAGATTCGGCTTAGTCATGAGAGAGTTTGCATGATGAAACAGGAGCCCTGCAGCTCTGCTGACTGCTGTTAGAGTCCTTAAGGAACTCGGGCGGAGCGGCCCGCCAGTTCATTTATCTTACTTTACCCTTCTGCACATCGTGCTTTAGTTCTAACTGCTGGTCTTGCTTGCCAGTGATGACACAAGCCCACCAGATGGACCGCGGCAAACTGAGAGGGAAAGTAGCAACCAAAAACCAACAAACTGAAAAGACTTCTATAAGAGCCTTCTTCACGTTTCCATCACAGCAGCTACTGCTTCTTGTGAACTCAAGCTGATACAAGCTTTCTTCTTGGATCCTTCTTGGAATTTTGCTTTGCCAGCAATTCCTCCAGATGCATGAGATTCAATTTTAATTTTAAAAAAATACTTCTTTCATTTAATTTTCCATGAAAGTCAAAATGTTCTATCTCCTGCAGTGAACTTTTACAGATAGAACAATGAAGGAAAGTGCAGGTTTCTTAGATCCTGGTAAACATCTATTTGAATTCGCCTGTTCAGTGCATCTGTTGAGCTGAAAAGGAAGTAGAAGAGAAAAAATTTTGTATCTTTTGGCAAATATGTCGAGATAGTTAAAGTTTAAAACTCAGTGGAATATTTAAAATCGAATCTGAAATTATTTGGGACTTCTACAAAACTAAATTTCTGGGATATTCAAATATATGCTGAAGATCATCACTACACATATACAGATTAACATGTAATTCTGAACATGATGGACTAATGCCAAGAGCGTGGCTATTCCAGGAGGAGAGGAAGAATGATGATGAAACCCCCGCTCAATTCAGCATACATAAAGAAGCTCCGAGACAGGTACCACTGTCCGAAACACTTCTCTTAGAGCTTCCTTCTAAATCAGGGGCAGGAAACTGTTTCAGTATGTGTTTTCAGCCTATAGTTGCTCCCTTTTATTTTGCACTTCCTCAACTCTGCTGTGGTGGCATTGAAATAGACTTAGGTCTGATGCTTGCCACCAGAATTTTACCATTAAGATTTCAGTTCTAAAGGATCATTGAAATTCAAGCATTTTAGACTTGATGCTAATATTTTAAAATTTACAAAATGACTATATTTATGGGTAATGAAAATTATGTACAGCTTTGTACTATAACTTTCCTTTATTCTTAAGACGTAATGTAAGTCCAGTGGCTGAAGTGAGGGATCCGATTTAGGGTGCATATTTCATAGGTGAATACAAAGAAAATTCATGAGCAAAGTCTGTTGCATTCATACTAATTGAACAGAACTCAAAATTAATTAAATATATCTGAAGCTTTTCCATAAAATATATGGCAGTAAAGAGATATAAATCAAATAGTACCAAATTAAGTATATTAGATATTTACCTATATAGAGGAACTAATTATCGAAGTCTTCTACATAACCTCACCTGGTATTTGAAGAAAAAAAAATTCTGACTTCTTGAACTATTACAAGCCGATATAAATTTTCATTTAACTTATACCAATGGACTATTTACCATTTTTGCTTACATGTACTGTTGAATTAAAAAGAAAAACCCTCATCTTTATTTTCAGCATTGACTTTTAAAACCTGAAGTTTATTTTTAGGCAATTTTGATTCTGATTTGCTTTTAGTTATTTTTTAATCATATTAATCTAGACAATCATGTGTTCCAGGTTTTAAAATGTTGAGTAAATAATGTGATATGTCTATTGTTTTGATGTTCATATCTGTGTAGCAAATATCTCATAAATTAAAGTAGTTTAGAATTTAAAAAACACTTAAAATATTATAAAACCTAAATTATTATGGAACTTAAAATTATTTTCTATGTAATACAAATTTAAGAGGTAGTCATCTCTGTTTCATTTTAAATCAGTTTAAACGAGAATTCCTTGTCATTTTCCATGGATGAAAAGCAAGAGAAAATACTCATCAACCTCCTCTTTTATTCATATACATACAAATTTCTCATTTTTGTTTTCCTAAGTTTATTTTTTCAAGTAACATATTTATCATAGTTAATTTAAATACTATCATCTATTTTTCTATCTCACTTATCATCTATTGTATTATCATTCAAATTTCATTCCCATATAGTAAATTCCTACGAAGAAAAATTTTCAAAATGGTTTTTACAAACCCATCTCGTCTTCCTTAGAGGTTTTTAATATCTTTGAAAATAAATACATTAAGAATTCTTTCTTTAAATCCTTTGAATGGACATTCTTTAGAAACGCATACCTAAAATACACATATACTGTTTAAAGTATGGAAAGAATGACTCTAGCTATCACGTCTGTCAATTCTGTAGGACATCTATGTTCTTCATAAGAATATGACACATTCTTCATCTTATTCTTTTGTTTAGCTTCTGATTTGTGGTTGATAACTATAGAAAATTATAAATTTTAATGAAGATATCCAACTGTAAAACTAGCTTAAGAAGCTAAAAAATGATATTTTGCACTTTTGGTCAGGGACTACTTACTAGGAATAGAAGAAAAGTTCTAGGTCAGATAATGTTTATAAAAAATGCAAAGGTTTTATGACTCCCTCACAGTGTCAAAATCCTTGTAGTTTTTGGTGCATTATTTCTGGACTTGTTTAATTTTTCTCTGTAACCACAACTTTGTCCATATTTGCACCTAAATGTCACATACTTAGTGTTAATGCTACTAGTAATACATTTTTAAAGATCACCAGAAAACTGCTGATATCACATGAATAATGTGTACCAGAAAATATTCTATATATTATTGTAGACTATGTCATAAATTAACTGTTTTATAATGCTTATGATTTTTTTCTATTAGTATTTTCATTAGTTACAGTAAGCCTTTAAAATAGTGTCTCTAAAAATAAATTTTTAATTAATGAAAACAGATATCTCTAGTACTTGTATGTAGATAAAGTACTATGTATGTTTTTCTAATTTTTAAACTAATTTGATGCAAAAGTATCCATAGATGGCTATTATCAATGTGTTTAAAATCAGAAACAATAAAATTTTTAAAATTCGAAGCCTATAAGCTTGTCAAAATTTATTAAATCAGAATATATTTTAGATATGTCTCAATTATTCAGCAAAAGTTTCAAATATTTTGTTTTTAAAAATATTCTTCTTAAGCTTATTCCTCCTACAATCATTATGTTTACACCTCCATTTGTATGTTTATCATATAAACTTGGAGTCTAATAGTTTTTGTATTCCTGACATAATTCAACCCAATACTAAGAAATGTTGCATTAAGTCATGAATCTATCAAAAAAAATGATTTTCATTCCTACCAGACATTCTTGAATCTAAATAATCATTAAGGGAATATCTTCTACCATCCAACATATTGCTGAAGGATATCTCTCCGCCAAAGAGTAAAGTGAAGTAACATATCTTGGCAAATTCTGAAAGGAGAAAGCTTCAAAAATTTTAAATGCACTTTATTATTTGAAGATACTTGTCATCTGTCATTTTTGTGTTATGTCTTCTCTTGTGGAAAAAAGAAATTTCTTTTGCATTTGACAGCTTGCTCAAGGTCAGTGTAGTGATTCTTTTTACAGCAGAACTTCAAGAATTTTGATTTCCGAGCAAGGAAAGAAAGTAATAAGCCTGAAACCTGACTGCATATATCCAGAGACTGGTCACCCGGTCCACTGCCCGGCCCGCTTCTTGGGGCTCCTGAGCGCTGCAGGCCCAGACTTCTTGGCACAGTGATGGCAATACCGGGAAAAAGGACTGGTGCGAAGAGAATAGAGCAAATATGAGAATTAGTGGAATTGGCTCCACGTGAAATTGAAACTGTAAAGAATGGATCAAAGTCATCGGGGCTGAAATCAAACCTTAAGACCAAAGCAAGACTAAAAAATAACCCAGGTTTGGAGAGGTATGCAAGCATTTTTGAGATGGAACTATTATGAGTGAAGTGAAAAGAAAGCATGAAACATGAAATATATTCATGCCAGAGAAATACTGGATCCTCTCTATACAAATAGAAATCTGGGTATGTGAAGGACTTAGGTTTCATGTGAAATGCTGAAAGGCTATTTTAGGGTTAAACCTTAATCCTAATATTTAAAAAGTACTTGTATTAAGGTAAAGTAAGAATGTCATTAAACTGTATTTTGTATTTACACTTTATTAGTCTTCCGTTATAATAAGACCAGGTTTATAGGCTCCGTTATGTCCTCTGGCAAGTGAATATCTATAAAACTGTAAGATTAGATGAGGCATGATGAATGATGAAAATGAAGAATATTCATTTTTGAAGTATTTTTTCACTATTGCATTTTCAATATGTAATTTTCCAGCAATGGAGAACGAATGTCACTGACTAAATTTCTTATGCTTGACGGACTTTAAATATTGAATAATAGGTCTCATCTGGTACTTTTGACATATCAAGTAAATTTTGATGGCCTGAAGTTATATCCTTAAATTATCAAAACATGATACAATTTCAGTATGGTAAACCCAAAGTAAATAGCATCAAAAGCATTTTTGTGCAGAAACAGGTACAAATAAAAAAAAAAATCCAAAACAAGATGTCATTTGACTTGAGACCTTTGTTTAATCTGGTTGGTTTGCATGCCATTTCTATTATATAGTTGGTTAAAGTTTATTAGTGATGATATAAGAAAAGTATAAATACCCATAGAAAATCCTGATGATATTAAAAGCAAACATGCTGTGTATGGGACTCTTTTAATCATGTCACATGTCAGTGATTGAGGACACACCTGGCATCCACACGACCCCAACTTTGCAGCACTAAGTGGCCATCAAGAGAGGACACTATTTAGACCTTAGAATTGTCAAAAATTAAAAGCTCATGTCTTCATTTTCCTTTCAAATCTTTTTCGGGTGCTGTTTATTAAATATTTATCAACACACCAATCAGATTTTCTCTACAGATTATTGTGACAAAAATACTAAGTCTTTAGAATGAGTTATACGCTTATTTTATTTGCAGCTTTCTCAGTTTAGCTCAGAAAGCCTATTAAAAGAGAAGGCAGATACTTAGCAGCTTGTCTAAGAAATAGTGCCAGTAACAGGATGCTTTGAAAGTACTACTTAAAATTTCCTCATGACAACTGATTTGTATACTTTAAGTACAAGTGTGAATTTGTACAAGTCAGTCCCTTCCTAAAAATGTCTTTGAGGAAAAGAAGTCTGCTGATTAATTTGCTTAAGTGTTATTTAATGAAAATGCAGAGTCTCAGCGGAAGTGTTCATGTTTTTATGAAATATTCTATCAGAATCATGGGCAAAAGTCTTTAATGGCATAATCTGTCATGCCGAAAGCATAAAAAGTGCATTGAAAATTGAGAGTGGACAAATTTGGAGAAAAAAAGATAAAATACAATTCAATCTGCATTTTACTTTTTTCTCAATATTTTATCACTTATATTATTAAAAGGGTTCTGATTATTCTGTTTCAATTTAACACTTGTAATCTTCCCCCTTTAATTAAATCTTACTGTTTTTGATTATTAAAATAATCTCAGTGAAAAAAAAATAACCTGTGTTACCTGTGGAGGTAGAATAATCAATACGTCCCACTTAATTTTGTTTACCTTTCAATATTATTTTCCTATTAAATTAAATGTATTAGTAGGCAGGTCATATATTACTATGTAGCATATTGCTTATTTTAAATGATCTATTTTGTCCTTGTTACTTTATCCAGGATTTTTGGACTTTTCTAAATAAATTTATTTTAAAAATTATTTTGCTGCCATTATGATAATTGTGTATATACCCCTATCATTCCACCCTATATGAATTCTGTATTGAGCTAGCACATCACTTCAAATGATGTAACAAACAATCCATACACTGATAGATTATATTAGGTAGTGTGATAGTTTTACTTACCGCACCAGAAAAAAATGAACACAAATCAGGAAAAATGAAATGCATTTAGTAAAGAGCAGCCTTCAGGGTGTGGGAATACAGATGGAATACGTGTGAGAAGGAAGGTAAAGATGATGTCTATTGAGGGTGATGTTCTCCATTGAAAGAGATGGATTTTGCCTGGCATGGTGGCCCATACCTGTAATCCCAGTACTCAGGAGGCTGAGGCAGGAGAATTACCTCGAGTTGGAGGCAAGCCTGGACTACATAGTGAGTTCAAAGTCGGTGTGAACTACATAGCAAGACACTATCTCAAAACATACGAGCAAAAAAAAAAAAAAAAAAAAAAAAAAAAAAAAAAAAAAAAAAAAAAAAAAAAAAAAAAAAAAAAAAAAAAAAAAAAAAAAAAAAAAAAAAAAAAAAAGAAGAAGAAGGAAAGAAAAGATCTCAAACATAAATTTATCTCTTGCTAAAATGTATCCTCTAATAGAGTCAACACTTTGAAGAATTTCAATAGCTTGGAAAATGCATACTAAACATTTAGATAAAATTGTAATTTCCAAAACCTCCTTAAGAGTCATTATGAAATTTCTCTTCAGAATAGAGTTGTTTTAAAATGAAGAAAATAGAGCATTCACCTAGTAGCAGAATAGAAAAACTTCATGCTAATGGGAAAGACAATTAATTCATAGCAATTGGTTGTTTCCTTGATTCACCCCAAATTTCTGATATACAAATTCATTTCTGCATGTATTCATTATGTTGCTTTCTAAATTCTATAGTAATACTTATTGTAGATCCTACTATATTAAAATTTTAATATGCCAGATAAGTAAAGTGTAATGGCTTGGAGAATTGCTCCACAGAACTTCTGGCGAATTTCTCTCGACCTTTGCTTTTTTTCCTTGGCCTCACAGTCCGCCCAGTTCTGCCCTATAAATTAGAAGCACTTTTATCTGGCTCTGTCACCCATCCTTCAAAGATAACTTCCAAAATAGTGAGCCTTATTTATCTCTAGGCAGGAGCGGGAGTGGCCTGGAGCACTAACATATTTTTCAAAGAGCACTCAGAACATGGTGACACTATTAGCTTGTACGAAGAGGAAGCGAGTCTTGTCAAATGTGCGCCAATTAAATAGTACAGACTTCCCCCAGGAACAGCTTCTTTCTGTTGGGAATTTAGTAATGTTTGGTGACTTTATTCCTCAGGCTAATGCTGGATTTTTCATGCATGCCAAAAGAAAGTAGATTTAAAGAAGATATTTTCCCCAGACATGTCAGGATTCAGAATTTCACTGCCAAAACAAGTCAGTCTGTGCTAAAGTGGGCTTTCTTAGTAAATGATTCCAAGAAGAGAAAAAGCTCAAGTTCTCACTTTAACCTCAGGAGACCCAAATTGTTATACTGATCTACTCATCTTCTTTGACTTTGTAGACACCTTGAAATGAGTCAGGGATTACCATTAAATTTACTTAAAATTGACAAGTTTTACTTCACTAACTTTAAAGTACTTTCATATATACGTTCATATAAATTTTCATATAAAGTTGCTCCTATAGTAGTTGCTCCTATAATTTACTAGGATTCCAAAAAATTTAGTGAGTTTCCACTGATACAGTTAAAACTGATTCTAAACTGTATTTTGAATGCATAACCGTATCTTTCCATCTTCTCAGCACTGCTGATTAGATAGAAATCTAGTTTTCATCAAGATTTCCATCTTTCTTTTTGCTGTAGATAAATGGTGCCCACAATACTTGTAAACTGCTAAATGTATTCATCTTAACATAAAGTGAAATGCTTTCCTAACTTTATATAATAACATTAGTAGAAGTTATAAATAAAAATTTACTTCTAATTATGTAATTTGATACTGACCTTATTATATCAAGAATTTGCAAGAATCAATAGTTCAGATTAGAAATATCTGAGCTCAAGTAATATGCTAAAATACTAGAAAACATATTTAAAATACTTTAATTCACTGAAGGACGTTTCTAAAATATATGTTAATCTATTTCTACTTGTAATATAATCCTGTTTCTAAAATAGTATAAATTTCTTTAGAAAATTTATTTACTATGTTAGAATAATATATCTTACTTATCTGTAATAAAAACTGTAATTGAGAGTTATCTTTTCTCTTTCTGGGATGATGAAACTAAAGTAACAATTATGTATCTGTCCCTTTCAGAAGCTGGCAAGACTTCATTTCATTAAGAATGGCCTTTCCTGTTTCCAGTGGGATGACATGGAGGCTGGAGTCTTCAAGGTAACTTCTGTACTCTTCTATCTTTGCCTCAGTTGAAATGAGCAGAGTAGTTCAGAACTGTCAAGACGTTGTGTTCTCTCTGCACATGACCTTTCTGTCTCTCTGGCTTGGAACTTCTCACAGCGTAGGGGACTCATAATTTCTTGCCTGCTGGCTTGCTTCTCCAGAACATAAAGGCACCACCGTGAAGCTTTCTTAATGCTTAGTTTTGGAAGTCTGAGAGTGCTACTGCCTTTGCTTCCCACTAAACGTAGTACTCACCGGGATAGCTCAAATTCTAGAAGAGAAGGGACTTCACTACTTGATTAGAGAATGCCAAGGTCTGGCTGCAATAGATCATGTAGAAAGGGAGCAATGATTGTGTCATTTTACTAGAAATTACCCGCCAAACTCTTTAAATTCAGTTGCTGTGGAAGATCAGAACTCACCCTAGAATAACCAAGAATTAGAAAAACAGTTGTGACTTACTAGAAACAACTTGCATGGTTAGAAAGAAAATCCAGAGCCTAACATTGTGGCTTATCACTCAATTTTATCTGACGTATATCCAACTACATTTCCTAGATTATGAGAAATAGAGATTTGACAACTCATCAGTTTCTGGCAAATGAAAATTTCCCCATCAGAACCAGAAGGCAGAAGTAAGATAGAGTCCATATTGTGGCATTTGTTTCTTTCATCTTTTTTTTTTTTTTCCTGGTCATTGGATGATTTATACAAAGATATTGGAAACTTTATAACCACTTTCTGGTCCCTTCTGGCTTTGATGATGTTCAGAGTCATTTCAGGCGGCAGAAGCAGTGTCTTGAGGGTAACTACATCCTGCTATGCCTATATGTGACTGAAATAAGGAGGTCCGATCACAGCCTCCCGGATCCAACTTACTGCAGAGGAAGCACCCCATAGATCTGTTTGAAAGTTTAGTCCAGCATCTACTCCTTGACTCTTCTAATAATGTTGTTAGCACCTAGTTCTCCGAGATAGTAAATTCCTTTCTGCTCGAAATAGCTGTCCTGGTTTCTGCTTCCAGTAGCCAAATTCTGCCTGAGGCAGCCAGTATGCTGCAAGTATCAGTAGCGGGGAGTTCTCCTAGTAAAAGGGACAGTCCCATAAAGGAGCACAGTAATAAAACTGTCCTTGTAGAGTACAACCAATATAGCCAAGGAAACCTGCAGGAAGTTTTGTAGTTTAGCGGATCAGATTTACTCCTTGAGCACCTACGAGGTACTTCAAAGAGTTTTCTATACACATTTCATCAGAGACTACAGGGGTCACATATCACTTTTACAAAGGTGTTACCATTCACATGCTCTCGAAATAATTCTAGCTAGGAAACATACGGAAAAGTGTAGCATTGGAGCCTCATTCTATAGATTTTTAATAATCTACCTTATGGAAATTTTGTTGACATAATAAATTGCATATACAGAAAGTATTCAGTGTAATAGATTTTTTTGTGAGTATAACATTGAAAAAATCACCAGGTTCAAAACATTTAATATATGCACCACAAGCAATGGCAGGCTCATGACCCTTTGGAATCTCTTCCCTAGATTCCTCTCTGTTCTTATTATCTCTCCCTTTCTATCATCAATCATAACTTACTTTTGCTATAGATCAGTTTGCATTTTGTAAGTACTAAGATAGTTGGAACCGTACAATATCTACGCTTTCCCCTATTTCTTCTACTCAGATGAATATTTTGAAATTCATACCATTGCTACATATACTGTACAAATAATTCATTAATTTTTATTGATGAGTAGTATTATGCGATACTGTACTTCACTGACTCATTCTTTTGTTTTCATCTATTTGAATGATTTGTAGGTTGGGGACTTATAAGTTATAATGCTGTGAATATTCATATTCAAATCTCTGTAGAGTCATACACTTGTGTTTCTCTTGAGTAGTTAATGATGTGGGAATGGAATGGTTAAAATCATATAGTATGTATTTGCATTTCATTCACAGCTTATGCATTTAATATTCTCATTCAAAGTTTCAGTATTACAGATACAAAAAAACCTGAAATTCTACTAATACTCATCCAAATTTTTGCCGTCCATGTGCTCATGTACATACATCCTACACACACCCACGTATCTGTTTGTAAAATTAATACTACAGGAAATTTTGCATAGACCTTACCAATATTTATGTACAGTTTATGTTTGCATGATAACAAAGAAGAAATTGCTATAGTTGGTTATCAGACTTTGCTTCTGTGAGTATTCCTTTTTGTTGGTATTTGCTTTCAATACTAAGCAGTGCGCTTGTTTTGGGAATTCATACATACAGATATCATATCTTGATCACTTTCTATCCACTTTCCTCCCTGTCTCTTCTCTTCCTTCTTTCCCTGTTCCCCTTCCCAATCTCCAAAAGATCTACCTCTTTGTTTCCTACTATCTCTCCTTTATTTTATTCTTTGATTTATTTATACATTGGGTATTTCATATAAGAGAAATCATGTCATATTTAATTTTCTGAGTCTGACATATTTTATTTCAAATTAGAGTATTAAGATCCATCAATTTTCCTACAAATGTCTAAAATTATTCTTTTTTTAATGGCTGAATATACTCAGTGTGCATTTTTATCAAACACTGGAAGATGGAGTATTTATATTGTTTTCTATAGCCACATCAATGTTTGAGATTCAGATACATAACATAAAGAGTTTTGGTAATTATAACTTATAGTTTAGTACATAATGGTGTATCAGAATATAAACAAAGACATCACTATATTTATATTGGTATTTTATTTGTTTAGTTGCTTTCTATGGAAAATAGACAAGATGATGGGAAACATACTCTATTAGGAGCATAACAGAAAGCTGTATGTAAAGAAGTGAAATGCTAGCAAAGAGCTTGCTGGTACTATTTACTTTGAAATATGGGTAGTGGTAGCATATGTCCAGATCTTTAAAATACAATTGTTTTCATTTTTGATCACCATATTTTCACTGGCACTTCTTCATTTTTGTGGGCATTATAAGTGATTTCACTAGTTGCTTTTATGTTGAAAACAATACGATACAGCCTACTTTTATTACTTTTTCAAATATCCAATTTTTTCACAAAAATCTGAGATGGCCATTAGAATGCCACTTGGCTTTGATTTTAGTCTTTGTGCTTTTAGTTATGGCTTGATTTGTTTTTAAATAAAATTGAAAGAGAGCTAAAAATAGAAGGGGGAAAGCAAGTGTACCTCTTTATATCTATAGAATCACAGAGTCCAATATGCTTAGTGAAAAAATATTTAATCAATTACATGTCAAAAGCAACTGTATGTCAAAAAATGAAATCGTATCAGTTCATTTAAATCTGATCATGTGCAAGGTATTTTGGTATTCGATGTAATTTCTCATCATGTATTTGCTTACTAAATCCAAATCAGTAGTGTAACCCTACATTCACTATGTTGATTAGTTGCAGAATTATAGTAAAAGAAAATGCCCTCCTGCTCTTAGAATCACTCTATTGTGATTCTATTAGAAGCTACAGTTCATGCCTGGACACACAGCACACTTGAGTGGTTGTTTTGTAATATATAGCAGACAAAGAACCCAAGACCGCTTCCCTCATCTTATGTGTAAAAATCAAGTCTGGGCAGATTTGACCTATCTTTCTGAAGTACCAGTTTCATTTGTACAAATAATAATAATGCCTCCATTTGTCTACATCGAAAGATAATCAGAGAATCTAATCAAATGAGATCACTGAAATCAAAGTTCTTGTTTTACTTCAAACTACTGTAAAATATGTTATGATTTAAAGACACTGCTAGAGTTTACATACGCTTTTGTACTTCAGAAAAGGCTAGGGTAAAATTCCAATTCAATTTTTCGAATTGAATTATGTGCACAGATAGAGATATAGAATGGCATCCTCAGTGCATCTCTTTTATTAGCTCTGTATTATAGTTGTCAGCTTTATCTTCATGTCCAGTAATAAATGGAATTTTTAAAAGAAATGCAATTAGGAAGGAAACTGGCTATTAGCAACAATTAGCCTCACCCATTCAACTAGCATTATACTCATCATAACTCTGATTGAGGGGTTTGGGCAGTATCATCGAATACTCTAGATACAAATACAAATACTATAAATGCAAATAAATGTAAAGGTAGTTTTATAAAGAAAAGATAGCAATTTATTACAAATGTACAAAACGGCAAAATTTTGAGTTGAAGTATCAGCAGAGTGCTTAAGAAAGTTCATGGTGCAATACATCCAATATTAAGAATAATCAGCCTGCTATTCACCTTCCTTTTCAAATATGAAATTGAATAGGATTATATTCACTTCAGAATAAACGGAGATATGTCAACAGATTGGACAAAACATTTATATTTTGCTCAGTTATTCTTCTAAGATATCAGTTCCTTAAAATATCTTCATATTTGTTTTGTTTCTAGTAAGATGACGAACAAGATATCTTGAAAATCTTACAAAAAATACCTGCAAATACTCATACAAATTAACTTACATGCATAGTTACAGTCAGAGAAAAATAAGTATACTTGTGTGTATGTGTTGTGTGTGTGTGTGTGTGTGTGTGTGTGAGAGAGAGAGAGAGAGACAGAGAGAGAAAGGAGGGGATAAAGAGAGGAAGGATCATATACTTTCAATGTGCTTTCCTATCTGTACAATAAATAGGCTTTAGTTACTTCAAAAAGAGATAGAAAAAAAGAGCCTTGTTACTAGTTGATCTGGGCAGTGCAGAATGGGAGGTTTTAAAATCCAAGACTTTCAAAATGTTAGACCAAGAAAGAACAATAACAAAGCATCATATCACAAAGAATAAACTGTGATCATTTTGCCTAGTTATTTGGGGAAAGATAAAAAAGTGTTCTTATGAAAATGAATAAAACTTCTGACCGCATGTGGTACTGAAATTAATTATAATATTACCTTCATGTTCCAGAAGACCTCAAATCAAGAAACAAATAAGTTTGTAATGTGCCTGGAATATCAGGCAGCAACAAATGTGAAACTTCTCAGGAGAGATACACCATCATCAAGGGCCATAAAACTCAAGCAGAAATAGCCCCATGCTTATAATAAAATTTTCAATAAGCATTATGAAATATTTCAGCAAGGATCAATACTAATGATTCGTATAAACAACTTGAATAAAGTCACACCATCTGTAAATGACAGCATTAATAAACAGCTAATGAAGAAATAAACACATACGCAATTAAAACTAGAAAAGAAGGATTTGGAAATAGTAGGAAAAAGGTTTGCTGGTTTTAATTGAGCATAAGAAACTACAAGGAGGATTTGAAAATGTCATTACGATGAAAGTCACTTAAATATATATATATATACACGAGTGTGTATGAAACAAAAGCACAAGTTATACTTTCTGAAATGCATATTCAGAAATATACGTATGAACGTGTAATATTGTTCTCTGTCATATTTATCACATAAATTTAATCTCTAGTAAATCCAAGGCAAGAAATTAGGCAGAGCCGGAAAAGCAATTATGTAAATTAGTATTTAAACTTGAAAAATTACCATGAAGAGGCAAAGAAAGATAAACAGTCTTATGACCTATTTACAGATGTCTCCCCAACACCTCACATTTTCCCGAGAAGGCCTTTCAGAAGGTGGCTGGATCACGAGTGTATGGTAACTGGATTAGTTCACTGATTAGTTTAACGTAGTTCTGGGTGTGGATAATGGGAAGGCACACGCCAGATGTAGGTGGCACCGACCATTACATTTGCAGGCTGAATGCAATAAAGAGGGAAGGAAGACTCCTCGCTGGGTGGATCCTGCCTGCCTTACAACCAGCTCTCCCTCCTCTGCCGTGCGCGCTGCCTGGCCGCCTGCCTCAGAGTAGCAGACTGTGGACCGGAATCTCTACAGACCTCTCCTTATTTAACTTGTGAGTATTGAGTATTTTGTCCCAGCAATGAGAAAGCAATTAAGCCAAATAGGAAATGTGAAAGTAATTTTCATACAGAGAAATTAGAATTAGAATAGAATTAATACTTGCTGCTTTAAGAGTGTTTTGAGAGGGAATTTAAGGTTATAGAAAATAAGAATATCCAAAAAATATTTCAAATTCCATGATATATGAATCATAAATCATCAGAATTAGTGAGTCTAATGCATGTGAGATTATATAAAAGAAAAATACACACCAAAATAAATCACAAAAAACACATAACTTCAAAGACCAATAAAATTTTTAAAAGTAAACAGAAATAAAATAGTTATCACTTATAAAGAAGTCCAATTAAACTGGTAGCTGGTTTCCACAATTTACAAATAGAATCAAGAAGAAGTTGCAGGGGCTGGGGATTTAGCTCAGTGGTAGTGCTCTTGCCTAGCAAGCGCAAGGCCCTGAGTTCGAGCCCCAACACCAAAACAAAACAAAACAAAACAAAACAAAAAAAAAAAACCCACAAAAGAAAAACAAAAACAAAACGACAACATTCGAAAAAGATCTTCTCGGTGGTGTTTGTAACTTTGCTATGTAGTTGAACCGGAAATCTAACTTGAAAACACCTTCATGGCCGAGAGGGGCGACGCTCCAGTCTGGGCATCGCTCTCACCCCGCCAACTAGCAGCACTTGGGTCTGTGGGTGTAAGCGGTCCGCACTGTGCTTTTTTTGGTGCTTTATTTTCGTAAAATATCGTAACCGGCCTCCGGAGAAAGTTAGTGACACCAGCAGTAAAGCTAAGAGGAAAACTGTGAGAACAGAAATGATGCAAAGAAAGGAAGGATGCAAAACTTGTTCAAGTCCCGAAAAAATGAATATGGAAGTGTAATTTTTGGGCCTCAGAACCAATTATTTGGTTTTCCTTTATTTCTTATGGGAAAAATACGCTCAGTTCTCAAACTTTTCGGTGTTCAGCACGAATTTGGAACTAATTGAGTTTGACAACGGAGGTATCCAGTATATCCTGACTTGAGAAAATAGGGTTTAATGAGAATATTTTCTTTTTTTTTTTTTTTATGAGAATATTTTAACCACATAAGTCGTTTTCTGATCTTGTGTTGTATGGAGAAGAAAAAAAATTGAGAGATTATTTATTACTAATACATTCATATCAAATGTGTTAAGATAAAAATGAGATTCTGCTCATATTTAAAAACTAAGAAGTATTAGAAAATAAAAAGAACATAAACCTATATAAGTGTGGAAAATGTAATTATTCATGAATTACGTAAAGAATAAAATATCAATTATTAATTCAGCAAGAAATGAGAATACTAAAATATTGGATTTCAATGACATTTAAAATTCAAGGGTGTAACTTGAGTTGAAGATCCCAAAGATATTTGATATGCTCATTTGTGCAAAGATACTAATAATCGCCATCTTTAAAATAAATGCCAACTTTTATGCTTGAATGGAAATCAATAAAATTAAAATGTGATGCTAAACAGTGACACTTTAAATTTAAAAAACTGTATATAATTTATCACAACAGACATTGTGAAAAAATATAGGAAAGAATCAAATAGGAGGTACATAATAAACTGGGCAATGCATTCAAATATTTTACTAATCTAGTTATTAAAGACTGCAAGGTTAAACAGACTAAACTTTAATAAGTAATAAAATATCTAAAAGTTATTTATATGAAGTCAGTCAAATCATTAATATTTTAAAATACTAAGCAAAGGGATGCTATGTAGCCATATATTAGAAAAACTTAGATTATAAATCTGTTTTACAAATATAGAATGTCACAGGAAAATTTATTCTTAACCTATCATGAACTTATTACAAATTTTATGGTATATGAAACATAAACCATCAAAATTAGTATTCTAAATGATTTTCCTTTTTAATATTATAGCTTGCATTATGTAAATTGAGAACTACAGGTAAAATTTTACAAATGAAACCATAATGAATGTTTTCCATATCTTACTTTGTAGAACTTTAAACTTGTAACAAAACACAGAAGATTTCAATATATTGAGCTTATTATATTAGGGAATGAAAGATTTCTTAGAAAGGTGAAAAATATAATGCAGAAAAAATTCCAATAAATTTGATTAAGATTTTTTATAAAGTTGTCTTTTATACATTGAATGGCAAATTAACAAGGATTGATATTAATTGTTTAAATTTCCAAGCTTATAAATAATCAAGATAGTATCCAAATCTATTCCATAATATCATCAAAATTTAGCATTGTAAAAAAATTCACAGGACTAAAGTAAATTAAGAGAAAATAATCTCTTTTTCCCAGATTATATGAGTGTCTAATTAAAAATTCAAAGAGATTTTGAAGGAAATTGTAGTTAGGGAGTTGAGCGATATTCATAAATTCGAGATTGACATAAATTTGATTCCTTTAAGTCAATAACAGAATTTCATCAGTATACGAACAAAAACATAAGGCATCTAAGAATAAATCTAGTAAAACATATCCATGAGTTTTATGAAAAAAATATTTTTTGTCAAATGATTAAAATGAAACTGAGTAAAAATCAAGACATAGATTCATGAAAAAAGATATAATATGATGAAATATTCTATATATTCAATGTTTTATTCATCAAAACCTCAATTCATCTGTGTTTATATGTGCTGGTGTATGTATGTGTGTGATTCATATTTGTATGTGAACGAGAAATTCTGAATATGCAGCATGTAAGTTCATAAAGGAATAAAGAGTCAACAGCTACTGTTTTAAATCAGGAGTTTTTAACAAGCAGCTTGTAAAACAAGCTTCCATATGTAATGCTTTTTAAGAGAATGTGTCAAGGCAAAATTAGTATGAGTAAAAAGAAAACACCAAGGACAAGGATATAGCTTAGCAAGGTTGTGGTTTCTGATAAAGTATCATAGTGAACAGATTCAAGTTGGTTCAGTAGGGAAAGTCTGATAAACTCTCTGCTCGAAATTGTAGTCTAAGACAGTTTTGTCTTCCATCTGTCTTTACTTTCTGAGTCACTGGTTAGGGGCAGTTCTGGCTTTATGTTTATGGACAAAGCTGGCTTTCAGTACCACAAGGATGCTTAAAGTAAAAGCACACCATTGCAGAAGGATTATCTTAAAGAAAAACAAAATGAGGAGCTTTTCTTTACAGTTATTAATAATTACAGGGCTGGGGATTTAGCTCAGTGGTTAGAGTGTTTGCCTCGCAAGCATGAGGCCCTGAGTTCGATTCCTGGCACCACAAAAAAAAAAAAAAATCATTATCCCATTAATAATTACAAATATAGTGCAAGTAACGCCATGCAATATTTTTCCTAGAAAAGAAAATAGATCTGAGGATTAGATAGAAATTAGTGAATATTTGAAAATTCAACATACATGAGAAAATGGTTTTGCAAAATTGGTTGGAACATGGTGGACTTTTGATTAAATGGTATTAAGGTAAATTTATTTATATAGATCAAAATCACATTATATCTCTATTTCACACTGCATTCATAAGTCAATTTTAGTGCATTAATTTATGAAATAGGAATATAATACATTATTTTACAAGAAAATGACAAATCAGGAAGAATAGGTTTGAAATATAATGAAAATGGTTATATTGAATAATATATAAATAACTCATATTGAATGAGAAAATTTAAGAGGAAAATAAATACTATGACTGGACAATTCATAGAAAAAATCAAATAGCTAATAATCATGAGGAATAATACGGAACTCCACTGGTAATTAAAAAGAGACAATACAGATTCCCTCAAAAATTTTTTGAACCATTAATTTTGAGGTATGGATACCTCAAAAGTATCCATAGCAAAAACAGAACATATTTTCTTATATGTTCTTTTCTTATATGTACTGGACAACATTTAATTTCAAAACTTTTCAAGATATTTGAAATAATAGAGTTGAAGATAAAAATATCTATTATTAGAGAATGAAGTTTTCTGTATCCCCATAAAACTCGTATGTTGTAACCCCAGTCTACCGGTATGATAGTATTTGGACATGGGATGTTTGAATGGAATTAGTGCCACTATAATAACAGAAATCTAGCTCTTCATCATTCTGCCATAGTGGATATAACGAGTCAGTTGTCTGCAACTTGGAAGAGCCTTTTTTACAAGACTCAGTGAACTGCTAATATCATCTCAGACTTCCAGCCTCCAGAACAGTGAGAAATATTGTCCATCGTTTAAGCCACCCCATCTATGTGATGTGTTACAGGAGCCCAAAGTGAGTTTGACAACTAACACCCAGCAGTGCCACTGCTACCACGGTATAGTAGTTCGAAACTGTAGTACACTTTAGTACTATAGACACTAAATTTATCAGATTACTTAAATTTAGTTTCATATTTGATGAAATTATATGAAGAAAAGATTAATTTCCTCAGCCACAGGAATTTACTTTTGAGTGCTCGAGAGACACGGGTAGTGTTTACCGTGGGACCACACTGAAACAGAA
>PVJO010019963.1:0-33150 GCA_004026905.1 Hystrix cristata
GAAATATATTTTTCTAAAAATCTCTAAACTCTTCTTTATGAAAGTTAACTTGCCAAGAAGTTTTCTTGGTAACTTACATTTTTGTCTATCCCCACTACATAAAGAGAAATTTACAGGCTAACTAGTTCACCGGAATGTGTGACTCCAGGCCACACAGACTTCCGGTAAACCTCAGGCTCCACCACTCACTGGTTAACCGTGTGCAGGTTAATTCTTGTCATCTCTACTATGAGAATCACAACAGCTATGTTGTAGGCTAATGATGAGAATTAACTGAGACGATATTCCTAAAGCTGTCAGCTCTGTGTGTCTCCCAAGACACACAAGTGTGGTCACACTGTTAGTTCTCTTCCTGTTCTCCACCTGTCTTCCCTGCTCTGTTCTTCCCTCTCCTGCAGCCTAACCTCTAAATAGTGCATCGGTAATTGCACAAGCACCTGGACGCATCTGTTACTCAGTGAACTCAGCAGTGAACTTAGCATTCTATCTCCAAGCTTTCCCCTCCATTAATCCTCTTCCCCAGCCCCGGAGCACAGGCGTTCACCAGGACGCGGGGCTAACTGTGAAGCCGCACGCACGTGAGCGTTTTCTATCAGGCTCAACTGTCTGGTTCCGCCTGCAAGGCTTCACAGAGCTCATGTTGCTCACATTTAAGTGACTCTGGCCATGTGGTGGCCGCCATCAACCTACCACAAAGAGGACAGCAGTTCAATAAAATCTGAAACTCTATTTATAGCCCACTTGAAACAAGCACTCTCCTGTGCGGCCCAAGGACTCCTCCCTGAGAATACAGAGAAGATTTACTGGTCCCTGCACCAACCAGGGCAATCGAAGGGAGGAAAGAACATTTTCTCCAATCTCTCCTCTAGACAGAGCATTTTATATCCTGCACATTGTTTACTCCACACTTACACCACCCAGCCCAGGAGGTAGACAAAGCAGTTGCTGCCCCCAAATCCATTCTATAGATGACAAAACTGATGCATAGGAGGTTAAATAAGTTTCTGGTGACCAGCGGTGGTTGGAGAAGGAGGCGAAAGGAAAGAGGTTACCAGTCAGTAAGTACTAATTTGTCCATAAGAAAACATATACAACTAAAAAGAAGTAATATTTCATAAGGTCCTTGCAATCCTACAGATGGTTTGTTTTGAGAAGAATATTAACATCTGAGACAGGAAAAGTGAGAGACACTCTCCAGGGACACACATAAATATATTTGCATCTGTCTCTTTTGTGTGTGTGCAGAGTGACTGTGTGTTGCATAAGACACGCCTCCTCTGTGGAGACCCCAAATTAAAATATGCACAAGTCAAGACTAAGCTCGAAAAAGATGGTAGGAATTTTTATGAGAAATTTTCATTGATTCTGTCAGTCAGCTCTGAAACAGCTACATCTCCACTATTTTTTTTTTTAATATGGGAGTCGTTTGCATAATTCTTGTAAGTACACCAAGCCTGAGACTTAATTAATGTTTATGAACTGGGAAATGTTTCACCCTTAAAAAATTTCACCTGCACTTTATAAGATCCTTCTTTAAGTTTCGTTACCTGAAAAATGTAAGCAAAAACTTTTTTGATGTGAGAAAGATGTCTGATTGCTTAGTATAGAAATGCTGAATTCTGCCTCTGTGTGTGTGTGTGTGTGTGTGTGTGTGTGTGTGTGTGTGTGTAGAAGAAAACAGGGAAAGACAGAGATAAAGGGGGAGAAAAGGGCAGGAAGAGAGAGAGAGACAGAGAGAGACAGAGACAGATATTGCTTTAAAAATGCCCTGGGTTAGCTGATTGGCTCTTTGCCATTTGAGATTCTGGATTTACTGCCTCTCTGACCTCCTATTGTCCCGGCCCTGATTTATGGCGTGCAGACTGTCTTGAAAGGCAAGGTGTCCGGAGTTAGGGTCTTTTCTTGCAGCCCCCCTTTTCCCTACACATTCCTCCGGCTGGTGTTCACCTTGCGGTGACCTTGCGGGGTTCAGCGTCCACACCTGGGCCTGGGAGCGGCGCCGCTGTGCTGGGGAGAGCGGCCGTTTCCATTCCTGGGTGATGGAGTCATGGGAGAAGCTGCGGGGTGAACCCAGAGTGGGACCCGAGCCGGCTCCAATGTGCTCTGAGCCGCGCAGGACAGAGCAGCTGCTCGCTCTCCCAGCCGGCATTTTCACTGGCCACTGAAGTGTGTGTTGTGCAAGGTGAGAACCAGCCCCGGCTTTTTCCTTAACTTGGAGACGCGTTGCCAGGTACTGCTGTTGTGTTGGTTGTGTGGGGATCTGTGTGTCATCATAAATTCAGGACTGAGACGATGTGTGGTTGCTGCGTGCCCCAGTTTTCCGTCAATCCCTTCGGCTCTCCACAGAGTCCAAACTGTGACAACAGCTCAGGCTCGGAGCTGTCCCTCGCCCTGAAATGCGATCATTACAGCGCGGCGCGCTGGGATTCTTTCATTAATGCTGCTGCCAGATGATATAGCTGTTCACATACAGAATTCCAGACTGAGTGGAGGGCGTGGGAAACTGCCTTGGTTATAATCCGGATTGCTACTTGTTTTGAATGCTTGCTGGGGTGTGTTCTTTGCTTCACTCACATGTGAGTTGTTGAAACTTTCCAGAGTCGAGTGCCTTGGGGTCTGATCAGAGAAGGGAAGTGATTTGGGGTTTTCTGAGTACTTGCTTGTCAAGATGAAAGCCTCTACTTGGTCGTGTGTGCGTGTGTGTGTGTGTGATTTTAAAACAACTGTTTGAGAGGCAAAAGAACACTAAATACTTGCTATCATGTGCTGATACTTAAGGTAATCAACCTACAGAGCTTTTGTTCCACGTGTTTGAGTTATGTGATGTCATGTTGCATATGTGTAAGACAAAGAGCCACCACGTGAGCCTGCGACCGTGGGTGGGACATGGGCACATCCTCTCCGGGAGCACTCGCAATATGGATCAGAACTAGGCTCGGGGTAAGCAGAGGGGATGCAACCCCCAACCTGTATTGTATGATCGCTACTCAGGGAAACCTAAGAAATACATACAGAGGTACGTTGTTTTATGATAACTGAATGAACACACGGAAGATTGCTATTCACGAAACACATATTCTAGAAAAGGCAAAAGCATAAGAATTTGATATTGCATAGAGAGGATAAGAAAAAGAGAAGCTTATTGAGTTTAAAAATGAAGAAAAAAGAGTACCTGGAAATGGAGAATAATTATGAGGGAATACTGGAAAGTGTTCCAACTCTCCAAAATCTTATGTCTAATGAAAGAACAATAGCACACTTAGGGAAATTCAGAGTCAGCAAAAATGAAGCCAAGAGCAAAATTTCTTAATAAAACATGCTGTCAACTTGTGGAATGTACTTGTCTGTCTTAATTAAGTTGAATTCTGTTGCTGAGATTAATGAAAGTTGGAAAAAAAAGTACTTTTAATTGGCCTCCATTTTGGTAGATGTTGAATATTAATACAGCAAATTTTATTAGGTGCAGTGAACGTTAAAATTATTTAAAATTAACATTTGGCACACAAGATCAACATCAGCTATCTCACTTTTGAATTATGTCAGTTTGGAACAAATATTCTAATACTCTAAGCTAGATTCTCATGAACAATCTACGAACACGTAGTCTGCGAAGTTCCCCGGACACTCTCCCCCTGGCCGCTTTCTTCTGAACCGTGTGAGACACTGTGACCCGGGGAGCAGAAAACACCTGACTGACATTTCCATGCATTCTCTGTGAGTTTAGAGCAACACAAGTTTCGTTTCACAGACGTGGCACTTGAAGTGTACCAAGGACCGAAGATTGCCTCTTCTGTACTCTGGCTTGTCTGCTATCATGATGCAAAATTTGGCCACCACTTTAAAAATATTTAGCATGACTTTATTACCATGACACATATGTGCAGGAAGACTGCTTGTCGCTGTTTTATAAACACAAGTGAATCCATATCTTTGTGATGACTCCAGTCAACAATATGTTCAGATGCGGTTCCTGTCTACACATGGTCACTTCCCAGGCAAAAAGACCAGAAAGTCGCCGACTGGGCAAACGATGCCCAGTGTAAACAGCCATGAAAAGCTTTAAACAGTAACCTGTGTTTATTCTTTAGATAACTAGCTTACTTCGACAAGCAAAGAGGCTTAGGAGGTTTAGAGATTATCACTAGTGACCTAAAAGCACATGGCAGTCTGTTCAAACGCATTTATTTCTCTGAAATTAAGCTTCCCTAGTTAAGGAAAAAGATTAACCTTTATTTGTATGTTCGATGAGTATCTCTAATTTTCTAAAATATTTAAACTTCTGAACACATTGTGGTTTTGCTCCCTTTCTCCCTCCTTTCAGCTTTATACTTTTATTATAGACTTTAAACTAAGTCCCTAATTTATTGAACCTTCTTTGCTTTGACCCACACTAAGTTCCTACACTTTAGGCCAGAAAGTACTTCTGATTTATGCCCCAGGACTGATCAAAGTCTTACCTGGTCAAGAGATCACTGCCCACTGTCTGAGTAGGAAATGGGTAGTTAGTGGGAAAGAGGGGAAATATGGCTACCATGCAAACAATGACTGTGCTTCCTGGGCTTGAAAACTTACATTAATTTTTTCCACAAAATGATATAGTTTGAATTGCACAGAATTTTGGTAATGTGAGATGGCGTATGAGTTGTAGTCTAAGATGGTGCCTTAAAATACTCTCAGCAGTTCTATCACTTTAGCCACTAAGTACTACTCTGCCCGCTAACTCTTTCCAAAGAAGTGCAGACTTAGATAATGCAGTGAGAGATCACACACCTTTTACCTGACTTTCAGAGTCCTTGAAATATGTCTAAGTCATCTGGAGAGAAGAAACGCAGAAGGCAGGATGGCCACAGTCATTGGGCTGGAGTAGGAGCAGTTGGAGAAAAGCGATTGTCCCTTGGAGACACGTCTATAAGGTCTGCTCAGAGGTCGGCTTCATTTAGCTTGAGCCCTTTGTGTCCGCTAAGAAAATAGAAGGGCAGAGTCTGGTTGCCGGAAGATGTGCCTGTATTGTGACCTCTGTCGTCGTTGGTGAGCACAGGAAGTACCCGAGAAAGGAATTTTCTCCGGTGGAACTATCAGGTGGTTACATTCAGAATCCTTGGGACTAGACAGATGGCAAACTTCGGTTTTGGTTTTTGTTTTTTTGTTTTTTTGTTTTTTTGTTTTTTGGATTTTGAATGTTTGCTTTTATATGACGAGATAGTTTTGGAATGGAACCCAGGTCTAAACACAAGTTTCTATTTCGTTTCCCATTCGCTGTGTAGCCTGAAGGTAATTTTTTGTGATAGTCTCAGTGCGCCTGCATTCTAACTGGGACCCTTCACATGAGGTCAGAGCAGGAGTTTTCCACGTGTGGTATCAGGTCAGCACTCAAAAACTTTCAGATATTGTGGCGTATCATAGATTTTGGGCTTGGGGACTAGGGATGCTTATCTTGTGTTATAATCAATTCAATTACCATTTAAAAAAAACCACTGAAGTCATTTGTATTATGAAAGTCTTCAAAGATAGCCATCTTTTGCCCTAAGTAACTTCTTAAATCCAAATAATCAATTAAATGTAAACTCTCTACATTTTAATAGTCAACAAATTCCAATCAATATGTGACTCAAATTATCACTAAGACGATATAATTTCAACTTCCAAATATGTCTAATAGGTAAGGAGCCAGCAACAGGAAATCATTGGGAAGTTTCCTATAATAGGCACATTCAACTCAAAGGGAATTTCCAAGAATTTAATGTATAAAAATCAATAAAAAGAGTCTTTAAAGGCTCTCTTCCAATGGCATATCAGCATGCTCTGAGTATTTTGATGATAAAGTATAAAACAGACTGGAATCTGTCTTAGGTGGGATTATTTTGTAGTTATAAGAAAATATCTCTTCTTCATTCTAAATCAGTGTAGGAATTATGCTTTCAAATGCAGGTTTTATTATTGTTCAGTTGTGGTAAGCCCAACAGATCAGATAATTACCATTGAAAAATAGTTTGTTGGGGTTGGGGTTTAGCTCAGTGGTAGAGCACTTGCCTGGAAAGCACAAGGCCCTGAGTTCGATCCCCAGCGCCCCCCACATACACAAAAAAAAAGAAAAAGTTTTTCATCCTGAAGTTTCCAAGAGAAAAAAGGGTCTACCCCACCACACAAGGACTGTGAAGAAATACCAGGGTCTGTCAAGAGGCAGAGAGCCTGGGGAAACATGGGCAAGCACCTTTCTTGTCTTCCACAGGAAGGAACAAAGAAAGTAGGGCACTGAATTTCAGCTCAGGACTGGCTAGTTTGTATAAGTTCAATGGACTCCGGGGTTTGGGGTGCATTTAATTGACTGGCATTTGGTCCTGGGGTTGAATGTGGCAGACAGAGAGCGAGCCGGAGTGTGACTGCCTTGTAGTTGGAATAAGCATTCTGGACAGGTTGGTTTGTGTTCAAAAGGCAGGTTCCAGATGATTTTACTACCTGTGGATCCAGGCTAGCGCTTGGGGGAGCAGTCTTTCTACAGTCATAAAACCCAGATGCCAAAGTATCAGAAAGAAAGAATATGAAAAGACATAGTCCAGACTAACACTAAAACAGGAGTTCATTGCTTAGTGCCATTTTGCCAAGTCTGGTGTTTTCCTGGGTGGGTGAGAGTGGACAGCAGCCTCGTGAGAACAAACACACCCAATCATGCATGTGTCTCTTCTAGTAAACCCCAGAGAAGGTTTCTGTTTGGTTTTGATTTTTAAATCCAATACTTTAAGGCAACAAAAGTCTTGAGAAGAAGCAAATCCAATTTACTGAATGAACCTGATATATTTACTCGCTCTGTACAGCTATTTGCTATTTGATTTACAGTCAAACGACCAACACTTCCACATTAAAGTTCTTTTAACTATGCTGACTAGGCAAAAATTGTTACAGAAATAATCTCTTCGTAGGTTCATCCTTCAGCTTTGGTTGGAATCATCTTTTGGCATATGACTATTAATAAACAATTGTTAAGTGAACGAATAAGCAAATTAGTCAACCAAACTTACTGGTGCAGTTGTCTACAGATTCCCTGACAGACATTTACATTGTTTTCAGTCTCATTTTTATAAAAAGATGTTTTAAAAAGAAGAGAAGAATAATACTGATTATTTTGCTTATGCAAGAGCTGAATCTCCTATTACTTAAAAATATCCGTGACCAGTCATGCTTTATTAGCAAACGTAAAATGTGTCAGGAGACATACATAAATTTGAATAGCAACTCAGTTTTCAGCTGAACTAGTGAAACTTCATTTGTAATTTCTCTACTTCTCAAAAAAGCAACAAGGCACTCGGGTATTAAATAAATTATAAACAACAGAATAGGATAATTAATTTAGAATAGATGAACATCTGTTGCAATAACGTACAATCAAAGCAGAGATCTGGCAAACATGAATTTTCCCCTTATATGTCTCCTTTTTATTGTTAAACATTGAAGAATGGAGAAAATGCATATATGGCGTTTCAACTGAAATGGAATTTTTTACTATTTGGTTTTTCCAATCCAGTTACTGGAATCTCCCATTGGGATTTAGTGTGTAAAATGTGGAACTTCCAAACCATAGGGACAGGATGAATGAGTCAATAAGAGATATTAGGTATTGGGACAATTAGGTGCAGACTTTTAAAAGAAAAAACAAAACAAAACAAAACAAAAAAAAAAACTTTACCAAAACAAATTTTAAACAGAATTGGAGATGTAAATGACAAAATTCTAAGCACTCCCAAAGAAAGCTTTGGTTCCTGTTTGCACACAGTAAATGCTACTCCGTGTCCCAAACACCCAGGAGCAGAGGTGGGAGAGCATTCTGCGACTTGAGAGGGCCCACAGCAGACACCACAGCAGGAAAGAGGGATCCAAAGTAGCCCTTTCTGAGTATCACCAACTCCCACACCCATTATGCCTTTTGGCATCTCACTTTCCCAAGAAAGAATGTAAATCCCGAATTTCTTTCTTACTTTCAAAACTAACGTCCGTGTTTCGTCCTGGGACCAGACCAATGTGAGGTTGAAAATGTAGACTGTTTTCTTGCTCTTACCAGATTCCTAAATCTGACATTTGATTGGGGCCTCAAACTGGCCCCCTTCACTCTGGGGTCTGCAGCGTTCTGCTCCGACGGTCACTGATGTGACCACGGGTGAGGGCATGCGCCATTCAAAGCCATTACAGTAGCCCGGATGGATCCCCAAAGCAACTGAGAGCGCGTGATGGGTGGAGGACAGGAGGGCTTCAGTTGGAAAGCTGTTTTGTTTTGCATCTGAAAATGCTTCTTTTCCCCCTCCTATTCCTCTTAGTAAACTTCTTTATCCTGGAATGACCTGCAGTTCTTCCCCTGACCTCCCATTCCACTTCACACCATCCTCTGACCTGGATAAAGAAGCGCGTATGTCATTTACGCTAAGATTCCCAGGCTGGCAGGCTGTTTAGAGCGATGTGCAGTGTTCCTAGTAACAGAGGAAGGCAAAGAACTTCAGAAGCCCTCAGGCATTGAGAAGTCACAGAGGGCTATCTAGTTATATTTGGAATTTCTGCCTTGAGGTTTTGTATTAGCTAAGAAACCCGGAAAAGTTATTTAACATTTAAAAATTTATTTGTAATAGAAACTTGGAAGGTACAATCAGTTTTCTAAAACAGTCAAGATGCATTTAGTCAAAGTGCTGGGCACAAATGTGTTGACGGTAAAATTTGTAAGTAGAGCATTTAAAGTTCACTGGCCGTTACAAGAGGGTGATTTTGACCATCAGGAATACTTGTATTAGCTAAGAAAACAGGCACCAGAGTCAGCTAAACCTGTTTTGAAATTCTTAAATGAGTTGAGAGTGGGAAAGTTGTTTTACCTTGTATGCCTCCGTTTCACATCTCTAAAATTAAGTGAAAAATGTATATACAGATTTATTTGTCTGTCGTTGAAGAAATAGTCAAAAGGCCAATTTGTCAACGGTAATATTTTAAGATATAAGATCACTAGGATTTTGTGTAGGAATGAGTGTTTTTTGGTTCGATGGAAGGATAAAGTTGAGAGAAAGTTACCAGCGAGAACAAGACAATAACTAGTGGGACATGAAAGCTAGTAAGGCTGATGGTCACAGAATGGAGATCTCGCTGTTGTGGTGTGCACCCCCCTCTGTGGGGCCCAGCATAGTATCCTGCTTAGAATGGGAGACTATTTATATTTGACGAATGAACAAGTAAGTGAAAGAATGAAGCAGTAATAGTAACGAGGAAAATGGAGGAGTGCATAAAAATATTTTTAAAAACCCTCCAGCATGTCACACGTGAAGTATTCCCATGTGAGTGAGATACAGCTGTAGTAGTCAAATCTCCTTTCAGCCTTCCGAAATGGAACAATGAGTCACAAAATTCAGGTGCCTTGATTGCTGTGTGTATTCTTTGTCTCGGTCCATGAAGAGAAGAGAGTGGGAAGCCAATATTCTTTGAACACACAAAGAAGGGCGCACCTGTCAAATCAGAGGGCAGGGGAGTCATGAAGGCAGCCTGGTTTCTGGAAGAAGTCAAAGGGTGAGCACAGAGCCAGAATGGGAAAGGCCATTAATCTCCCCAAAATGTCAAGATGGGATGTGGGTGTCAACACAGAGGAGCTTTGGGTATTTGGTGAAGAACACATATTTATCATCCTTGGCAGGATATTTTGGTTCCCTATCCTTGCTCATTTAATGCCAGTCACTCCTCTATTTAAGTGAAAACTCACTCTTACACTTTCTGAACTCCCCCAAGGGACTGGAGTGGTACCAGCCCCCATTCAGAACCACTGAGAGAATTAAAGATGGACTGAACCATATTCAGAAATGATACGGGTCAAACATCAGAATCAAGAACTTCACCTGTGGACTTGCATGGATTCCATAACTTTGTTTTTATTCTTTTTAAAGCAAAGGTCTTTAATAGTTGATAAGTAGTGTGTCATTTCTCCCTGAGTGTGTTAGAGTCACATTTGCTGTGTTATTTGTAGAGACCAATCCCTTAGCTAGCAATTGAGATGAACTTACCCCTTTTTTTGCCTACAGCCTCACAAATAAATCTATGTTGGTTTAATTTTAGCTACCAGTATTTGCTGCAAATTTAGTAACTTTTATTTTGTGATTAAAAAAAAAACCACTTTGCATCATTGTAGAAAAGGACCCCCAAAAGAAAAACCATTTGGTAAGGCGGGTAATAATTTACAGGGCTACCGAGGATGAGAAGAGACAGGATTCAATGGGAGCTGTGTAGATAAGAGCAATTTGAGTAAGTCATGGACTTCAAAATTGATGGTGCTGGCAGTCTGTGATGAAATGTCCTCTGTAACACCTTCAGTGGTGGCAGGATGAGCTCTGGCTTTAGTCTTGGGCAAATTTAAGACCATAATTGGCACCACTGTACCGTTATCTTATCTACAGCTGGACATTGTCTTTGCGTTTCCCCATTGCTCCACATTTAGTCAGTGCACCAAACATTTCTGTTTGTGTTACAGATTAGGAAAAAGAAAAGATGTCAGGAAAGGTCCTTCATACAGCAGCACATTCTCTTCCTAAGATTGCTGTATCAGGGTTCTAAGAATTGGTGTAAACAGCAGAAAATCACTGCTTCATAGTCCTCTATAACCCAAGCTGTTGACACACTGACGCTTGCACTGATGGTGGTAGCAAGAGGTCTGCGTGAGTTTCCTCTTTCAGCTCCTGGGAGACGCAGGAAGCTTAGCTTGTAGACTGACCTCTTTTTCCTGCTTCTCTAACATCATATGCCTTCTGTGCATGTCTGTCTCGGTGTCCAAATTTCCCCTTTGGATAAGGACACTAGTCTTCTCAAGTCAGGGACCATCCTATTGGCTTCAGTTTAATTTGATGATCTCTGAAAAGACCCTGTTTCTTAGTAAGGTCACATTCTGAGAAAATGTTAGGGCTTCAGCATATTTTTAGAAGGAGGAGAGATTCCGTTTAACCCGTAGAACTGGCTCAGGAGAAGTGATAATAATGAGAGGCTCTACACAAATGCAGTAACAGGAGCTCCTGTTATTCAAGTGTGGTCAGTGGACCATGAGCAGTTAGGCAGAATCTCCAGCTCCATCGTACATATACTGAATCAGGGTCTCATTTTCACCTGGATCCCCAGGTCTCTTTCCCTGTAAGTTTGAGAACAGCTGTCCCAGATCAGTCACTGACCGAAACCCCAGTATCGTATCCCCAGAAGGAGAATAAAACGAACCATATTTAGAGTCAGTGACCTCATAAATATGTGCACATAGCAAGTATGGACCATTATCCTGGCACAGCTATCACATGCATTTATTTGAAAAGGTAAGACTGACCTGTGGAGTTAAGTTTCAATGAACATTTATTGCCCTTACTGTAGATTATCCCTTGGGAGTGAACCCAGAATATCATCATATGCAGAGATAACTCAAATTCTTTGCTTGTACAAATTGTTTTGTTCACTCCAAACTGGTCTACAATCTGTGTCAACCTGACTCCTACAATTGAATCCCTAAAATATGGCCCATCAAGCCAAAACAATTCCCCCAGCAACGGAGACAGGGCATTTGAGTTTATAAATTGGCTTCTAAGTGATTGAAAACATGTGGTGAAGTCTTGCTTCAGTTCTGCCCCCCCCCCACTGCCTTATGATCTTGTACTTCCCTAAAAATGTATTTCTGCCGGACGTTGTGGTTAAAGAGTCCATGTCACATGAAGAGAAGTGGAAAGGAAAAAAAAAAAAAAAAAGGTCACAATAAAAGAGGCTAAATTAAACTTTGCTCTGGATTTCCCTGGGGCAGATGCTCACGATAGCAGAGGAACAAATATATCTCCCCAAGTGGAGTACCAAGGTCACACTCTCAGTGGGGAGGACACCAAGTAACACAGGACTGTCCACAAAAGTCAGTTGCGCTCAGGGCCCTGCTCCCTCTACAGTCCAGGCAATCAGCATGTACACAGCACCGGCCATGTTCTGATCACATCGGAACCATCATTCTGTGACAATAAAGCAGATACATTTCCAGACACAAGAACAGTTTTGTAAATGAAAATCAGAAAAACTTTGATGAGTTTCATCTTCTTTCAAAACTGTATTGGATTGAGTTTCTTAAATGAGCATTTATTTCTGACCTGTTGGCTTAATCTATATATTATGTAGCAAAAAATCACCTAGAAAATCCTGATCGCCCCTCTGCAAGCATCCTTTATCGGGTGTACAGAACAGTTAGTAAGAATAGTGGACCCATGTTGCTACTTTGCGCTGGCCACTGTCTTAAGTGTTTCCCTACTTAAACACTAATGCTCACGGTAACCATATCAAGGACAGATAAGAAAATTATACAGTTGAGATGAACAGAGGCAATATACTTGCCAAAGTCAACGCCCTGGCAGAGTCAGGACTCAAACCCGATTCCAGGGCCTCTGTCCTTGACGTCCAGGGTACTGGCTCTCAGGACGGACATGAAATCATTCTGACTGTACCTTTAAAAGGCCCAAATGGCTACTTTAAAATGTGTTTTTAAAATCTCTGTCATTGCACAGATGATCGCGACTGCAAATGTGCTGCATCCCCTCCATCCCTTTTTTTCTGGACCTGTGTCCTTCCCCCACCTGACTGTTTTAGGAACATTTCCTTTTAGGTATGTGTAAACCAAGTAAGCTGCTCCCCACCCTTCCTCCACTACCTGCCCCCTTTCTGGACTGGGCAGAAACCCACGGAGGGGGTTCTGCACTTTTCTCTTTGCTCTGGTCTCCGGCTTCACTGAGACCCTCATCTGGATTCCTTGCTGATATTCTGCTCTGTCTGCAGCTCTAATAAACATCCTAACTCGGCTGTCACAACCCGAGCAGTGTCCATGGCATTTACAGGAATAACTCATTACCTGCAGCGATGTCCGCCGCATGTCTAACACCTACTTAGTTCCAGAGGGAAGGAGAAACCAAAGACCCTGGACTAAAGGTGGTAGCTGCCCCCACTGCCTTTGGAAATTATAACGAATCTGAAGAGACTCAAAATAATTTGCACAAGTTATCTTAAACATTAAAATGAGCAATTTGTAAATACATATTGCTTAACATAGCCCTTGATTCAAGGTATCTTTCTCAAAGAAGAAAGGACGAGGCTGGGCGTGGCAGCGCGCACCGTAATCCCATCACTCGGGAGGCTGAGGCAGGAGGATTTAAAACCAGCCTGGGCTACACAGTGAGACTCTGTTTCGAAACAAACAACAACAAGAAAATAAAATACATAGCTTCAAATTTGTATAACATGAGTGAATTTCTGGCTTACCTAGTTTTCTCTTTTATCAGTACTGTTTAATTGAAGTGAAGTTCCTAATAACATTGTTTATGTTCTTGAAGAATTTCTTTATCACCAAAGATAAAAATTTAGGTTGCATACGTGTGCTCATAATTCTATTAGTTTTTCAGGATAAAATAATTTCACCCCGTTGGCCAAGCAGATGCCCATCAAATGCTTCCAACTGCAGCTCATTTCGAAGCTACTAAGTACTCCTATGAGGAAGCCACGTTTGGGCAGAGAGAAGGACCTAAGGAATCGGTTTTTTGTTTTGTTTTGTTTTTACTTGACCTGCATTTTAAATTCTGCCTTGAAGCCCTGAGCTGTGTAAAGAAAGCTATGGAGAGGAGAGGAGCGTGGGGAGGTCACTGAGCGAGGACCATGCCGGGCTGGCTCTTGCAGCGACCGCCACACCCCACAGGCCCGGGTCGTTTCCGCAGTGTGTATTCCGCGGGATCTGTTTCTGGCCCACGACTTGCGCCCATCCAAGGTGATCCGAGGTTAGAATACTTAGCAGAATGGGGTCTGACGGTGTTGGCTTTGCTTAGTCAAGGGAAGCTCGTGCCGTGGAAATGTTTTCTGTGATAAGGGCTCTACCTGCGATGAAACTGAAATACAGCTCCCGCAGAGGAAAATTCAGCGGGTCCAGCTAAGCTCCCCAGCACAGTTCATTGGTGCCAGCCTTTACGTTGCTCCAGAACCATCACTCGCGTCACCTGCCTGACAGATCCTCTGTGACCACACTCTGTGGACGAAGGGCGTGGCAGAGGGAAAGATGCCTCCATCGTGTAACTAGATGGCATCTGTCGCTTTAGCAAAGTACTGCTGGTAGTTTTAAGCATTGTGCCTCTTAATTTTCATCTTTTCTTTGCTGCTTTGGTCACTGAAGTGTTAAAAGTGGAGCTACTAATGTAGCTACTGTAACACTGAGCAGAGAAAGCACCAGGTTTTTTTTTTTTTTTCTTCTTTAATCTCTGTCCCATTTTATATCTGCATATTAACTGATTTTTTAATGGATCCATTTCAGGAGGATTTGCATTCAATAGAACCTGGTTCTGTGAGACCCGTATGGTGTATATATATGTTAAAAACATGCAGTATCTCACTATGGAAAACATCATCAGGAAACTGCAATTGTGGAAGTGAAAATAGGGAAACTGCTGTTGTTTCCTTGGAAAACCTACGTATTTTAACATTTTTTTGGCAAAACTTCTGTGGTCAAAGACCAGATAAATGCAAAGTATTTCCCAACTGACATTTCTAGTAGTTGACTGAGGGAAGATCATGGCGTGGCGGTCAGTCCTTTGCCATCATTGTTTTAAGGATGCAGAGAGCACACTGGACCAAATTAGAATGGAGCTACATAATGCTCCAAAGTTCCTTGTATTCAGCAGTTGCATTTACACTTTTTTGAGTCCTTTTCTACATTTCATTTACATACGGGAACATACAAGCATATGACTTTCAAGGCATATTGTTAGGTGAGCATATTCTAATTCGTTATTCTGATTCAACTTTAAACCTCAAAGCTAGTAGTCACTATGTAGAGAACACATTAAGAGGAAATTTCTTTAGTATCCAGAAACTGCTTTGCATTAGTCTTGTTTCTACTTCTAGATAAATGGGTGACTGAGATCTTGGATAAATCAGTTTCCTCAGTTCTCTCATCTACAAAGTGGGAATAATAGAACTTGCCTTACAGAGTAACGGTCAGAATTATTTAGAATGGCTCCCAGCTTATATTCATCCCAGATATGTATTAGATATTATTGCTGTCATTGTGTTTTGCTAATAGCAGTAGTTTGTTTACTTATGCTAGTTTTGGTAAAATGTTTCCTGCAAAATAAATTGGAAAAAGATGTCCGATATGTCTTTAGGTATATAAAGTAGGTCAAATTCAATCTTGGCCTGGTTGTAGGGTGGTGAGAACCCCTTCTTGCCTCACCTGAGTGTATATGAGCACAAAAGCCTTCAGGGAACACATTTCTTTCGACAGCATCCTGGAGGCCAGGCATCAGCAGCATCTATAACATTGAGACATTCTTCCATAAAAGTGACGCAGCAAGAAGTTTTGAAAGTTAAACAGTATCAATAATAAAAGGCACAGCTCCTGCTAGGTAGTAGGCACTGTTGTAAACATCCCACGTAAGCCCTTTACCCTTAGGTAAAAAAATTTTGAAAGACTAACATAAGCAAATTATATGAGAAACTCAAAGTATAAATAATTTAAGGAGAAAAATAAAGAATGGGTAATAGACATCAGAGAGAGAGATCATTTGCAAATTGGAAAAGGATCTAGAGATAGAGGTAGGAAAGAGGAAGAGGAAGTACAAAGAATTGAGGTGTGTTGTGTACATGTAACAGCCCCCGTGATGTGTGTCATCACTATGCACTTCAACCCTCTACTAATAAAAAAGAAAAATATTTGTATGTTGAGTAATACAAAGATTTTGTCTGTTGGCCTTCTACATACTATATGTAAGTCATATAAAAAGGATGCATATGTGCCCCTCAGGAGGAAATTTCCGAAATTCTCCTTGGAGGCATGTGCAGTAACTGAATGTGCACTAAGGATTCTGTCCCCCACACAGCCCTTCTGATGCCGTGCAGAGTAGGTAGGAATTTAAGGACCAAGTTCACTCTGTGTGCAGATCTAGCTCTCTTTCGTTTCTGTGAGGTTATGAAGGTTTGGGCTCAGCATGTTTGAGTTCAAATCCTGATTCTGCCCCTCTCTACCCCGGCAGTGCCAAGCAAGTTTCCAAGCCTATTTCTCACCAGCTTCGTCTACAGATCAGAGAGGGCGATATTATGTGCATCATGCTTCTGTGGCGAGGACTAAACACTGTAAAACATTTTTATTATTGTTATTACAAGACAATAAATGAAGCCCTCCTGGTCCATGAAATATACAAACCATTGCAAAACTGCCACTTTGCCTCAATCTGGTCTTCTAAAGTGAGGGCCAACAAATAAAATAACTCAATTATTCCATGGTCATGAATTCAGCCCCTCAAGAAAACTGGCAGGGGACATTGTATACATGTCAGCTGTGGTGAGAATTAGTCAACACCATTTGTACAGTGCCCATGATGTCTGGATCGCCAGCTGTCTGGAAAAAGAACATAGCTTCCCTTTTTATTGAATGTGGTCTGCCAGGCAGCTGGCATGAGGGCAGAGGAAGGGATCACGTGTGAACCGAGTGGGACTCTCTGCCAAGTGTGTCCTGAACACTGTTTCGTTTGAGCCTCCCATCCTCATAGGGGGGCGGTAGCATCCCCTAGGTGTGCACACGGGGACCCGGGCTGAGCAAGGTCACCCGGGCCATAGCAGTGACTGCTCTGGCTAACACCACAGATACTCGCATTGACCAGCTGGAGCTGGTAGAAAAATTAAAAGTTCTACACCCGGATGTTCAAAAATTGTGTAATAACAAATTTTTATTGTAAATGGTTTTGGATTTTCCTCGTCATTAGTTTACCCAAAAGCTGTTTGTGACTCTCATTTCCATTTTTCTTCTATCCATTTACAATTTGTTTTAAGTCTTCTTTGTTACTAAGGTCATGATGGAAAGGAAAATTGTGGTAGGGAAAAATATTATGTAACTAAGCAAGAAAATTTAGATGTGTGGAAAAAATAGAAGGTGCATAGGAGTAGAAGTACATTAGATTTGTTTCTTGCAAGTAGCTATAAGAATTAAACTCATGGCAAAAGTGATACGTTTCCCATTGTTTACATATTTGTGGAATATGCAGGTTACCATTTGAACTTTTATGGTTGTCTTTAAATTTTTATAAGATTAGAGTAATGTTGCAGTACTATTTTCTATTTAGGTTAGTACAGCCATTAAAGTGTCACAACATTAGACAGTTCTTTATTGTCGCTATATATCTAATAACACAAAAATAGATGAACAGAATCAAAAAGTAGATCAAGGAGTAGGAGACCTGCATCCTAGTTCTAAGTTCTTCATTAAATGGGACTCACAGGTAATGAAAAGCTGAGCCTCCTGTAAGTGGCAGACATAATATCCCAGCAAAAGATGCAAATAACTAATAAATAACTAAAGATGCAAATAATAGCACAGGAAAATGAACTCACGATAAGGAACATTTGATAATAAATTCATCATTCTGTGCTTTAAGTCTTTGGATTCATATACTGCAGATCAGAAGGCAGATTTAGGCTTTTAATAATGCACATAAATGGGGTTTCACACCCAAGACACGTCTCAAATGTACATTGTTGTACAAAGTTGTGAGGGTTGCAGTGTCAATAACATCAATCTAAGAGAAACTATATTCTGCCACAGGGAAAATATAATTTCATCAAAGTAAAGACTGCTGTGAAATATCTGAGGCATATATTTGTTTATAGAAAAGTAAACAAAATTTTTAAACATGGAGATTTATAAGTAAGTGTATAAAATGTTATCACTGGGATCTATTTTTCTTAAGTAAAGAATAATGAAATAGAATAAATGTGGCAAACAGCCCAAAACATACTTGATCACATGTTTCGAATGTGTTATTACTTATCAAATGCAACAGTGAATCCTAATGGTTAAGCTTCGTCCTGAAAACATTAAATGAGGGCTGGGCTGGAGCATAGGGGCAGAACATGTGTGTAGCATGCATGAGGCCCTGGGTTCAACCCTTACTGCCAGAAAAAGGAGAAAAGATTAAATGAGACAACATGTGTAATACATAAACTCTACTCTGAAATACATCATGTATTCTTATCTGCATCATTATTATTAGAAGTATTAGTACTATTAATATATTATTATACACCATGATGTAACAGGTAAATTTAGTAGAATTTAGGAATTCAGAAGAATAAAATTTAATAGGAAAACATTCATGGAAAACATTAAAGAGACATCGAGTCTCTACTAGAATCAGCTAGTGGAGGGCTGGGCTCCGGATAGCGTCGCCAGGGCACAGCTCTGTACCCGGCATGGGACAGCCAGTTATAAATACTTGAGACTTCTTTACCTGACTGCAGAGTGATGTTCTGAGTTTATAGAATTAAAAACATTCCAGATCTTTCTTCTATCCCACAATATTCATAATTGTAAGTAACAACACACACGTACACACACACACACACACACAGGTGCATAGGCACATACGCACACCATAAATACAGCGTTTAGTATTTTTAAAAGTCATTGAATTCTGTATTTAAAGGAAAGGATAAGTAAAAGAATTTTAATGCACTTGTCCTACGTAATGGTTAGACTGTGTCCTATATTAATTGCACAGGCAGAGATACTTTCCCTTTAAGACAGTAGACGCACAAAACATGCAGATACAAATACAGGAAGGACAAGGGATTAGAGGCTGGAGATTAGAGGCTAGTGGGGCCAGTGGCCCAGTGGCCACTAACCCTCTTCATTGTCCCGTTGCTTGGCAACATTTTCACAGGGGTGTCATTAGCAGCTGGGATTTATGAGTGTGGATATCAGTTCTAGCTGGATTGTTGCATACTTTATAAGATCTAGGGCTCCAGCTTTAATCTTACAGCATGACAGAAATACACGCTACTGTGAGCAATAGGTTTTTTATTCACTTTGCAAATCAAAATTATTAAACAGTATCTGGACAGAAAAGGTACACTATTCCAATTTTCTCAGAGTATTTGTCTTGGTCATTCATGTTAATTTTCAACTATGATTTTAACCAATTTACATAAATGTTATTATAAATACAAGAATTCTGTGCTACACATAAAGTGGAAAGCCAGCTTTGTCGTATGTTTAGGTTTTTATTCATCGCGATCCTGGTAGTTGGCATTGCCCTATTTTAAAAGATTAGAAAACTGAGGCCAGTGCAGTTAAGCAGCTTGCTCAATGTCACATAGCTAGAGAGTAGCCAGCCCCACTCCACACTTCCTCTTCCCCAACCACAGATAGATACACAGATCACTAATGCAGGCATCAGGATAGTACGTTAAGGTATGGCTCTGTGTGTATTTTGGCCTTTAAATATAGTGCATGTATTTGATTCTTGAGTATTTTTCTCTGCCTTTTACATTCAATACAAGTTTTGCTAAGCCTCATTTAAGACACAGTGATGTCCCAAATCATCACCCACCTCACTCAGGTAAAAGCAATCAATACACTGTGTATGTTAAGTTAATAATTAATAATAGTAAATTATGGATTATCTCTGTTAATAGTGTTAAGAAAAAATAAGCAAAAGAGTAAGAGGTTTTTTTTTTAAGAGTAAGAGTTATTATTTCTGAGTACTTGCAGAGTTTTGCTAGGACTCAATTTTTTCCCCTAAATAACAAAACTTTCTGGTCAACAGAAAAACTAGAGCAAGGCTTATTTGACTACTAAGAGGATGTTAAAAATGTATTAGGGATTGTGCTTTTAAAATTAAAAATATGATTTTTATTCATATTTAGTATTTATGTAGTATTACGTCTTTTCTGGGGTTGTTGAAAACAAGAGCTTGCCTGCGGTCTCTGCCCTGCTTTCCTCAGTGTTCACCTCCATAAGTTGGGATTTTCATTAATGATGCTTTTTGTTGAGAGATACTATGTGAGTATCTTACCTAGTGGTACTGCTATAAAATAAGGCAAGCAGTACAACCACAAGTCACCTACAACAGATCATGAGGATTGAGGAAGTGTTTTTCTGAATTCGACACTTCCAACTTCCTATTGGAAAAATTATAAAGCAATCAATTAATTCCCACCTAATAACAATGAGATTGTTCTCAAACATCCAATTGTGGTTATTAACCAGCTTTCACTCTGCCCTGTTTGTGTTTGAATAAAGATAATTGTCAGGATTCTAATACTCTTTTCATCACCATGCCATGGATATCTGAGAAAAATTGATTTTTAAGCATTTAATTAAGAAAAGGAACAAAGAAACAGTTTCGAACAGTTTGTTTTCTGAAATGTTGTTAAATAGTATTCACCTTTCAGTCATGGGACCATCTTTGAAACTACTTACTATTTTTGTTTCAGGATGAGGTATCAGAGCAAGATTCACAATAATTTTTATTCCTGATTTTTAAATTTTAATATACCACAAGTAGATATTAATAAAGTATTAAAAACACTCTTTTTGGAGCTGGGGATTTAGCTCAAGTGGTAGAGCGCTTCCTAGCAAGTGCAAGGCTCTGAGTTTGATCCCAGCACCCAAAACACACTCTTCTTACTTCTGTGCAAAAATAAAACAAAATTTCATAAGAAAATAATTGGAGAGTAACAATGGGTAACATAATATATATATATATGTGTGTGTGTGTGTATACACATATATAGAGAGAGAGAAAGATGGGATTAGGTAACTATGGAGTAGGGAGAAATTCAAGTAATACCCCAAATTCTCTATTCTGTTGGCTCAAAGCTAATTTTAAAATGCTGATTTGTTTCCTTTATACTAATAATATTTTTGCTAATTGAAAAGAAAGTTTTTGTCCTTTTATTTGTTTCTTCTCTGTAGGAAAGAACCTTTTTTGTCTATGACTTGCATTCTGATTAACATTTTGGCCATTCTGTTAGGATCATGTTACACAATGATTTTAAGCCAGTTTAGAGTTCAGCCCTTAGGAAGGCTAGAATAGCATCTGACCAGTGCAACATAACTTTAGAGACCTGCGCTGGCTGGTAGCTGGGTCTGGAAACAAAAGGGAGGGATTTTAAGGGCCCAGAGCATCCTCGATTATGTTTGGAATTTCTGGGCATCAGATTTTTACTGCAGCTTTCTCAGGTACATGCAAAAATAACCACATCAGTTAATTTTTATATCAATACTTCAGTATCTACATTTTAATATTCAGTTGACAATCTGCAATGAAGTTTGCCTTTGTGAATCTTCATCTTTGTAAGATCTTTTAATGAGTAGAAAGTTCAATTGATTCATTTTTTTCTTTCATTTAACAAATATTCATTGATTTGTATTACATGATAAGACTATTCCAGGTACTGAGAGTGTGTCCGTGAAATAAACTGGTAGAGCAGTTTTCCTCAACAGCATTATATGGGCAGCCACAAAGGACATTTAATAAATAATAGTGTATTATGTGCATAAATGATTCTTAATAAAATAAATGTAAATTATGCCCAGAGCAAGGGGCTGTAAGGGCACAGCTAGCAGAGTACAGGAGAAAGAACAGAATGGGTGGCACAGGCAGTGTTTTATGCAGGATGGTGAGATGCTTTCCTAAGGTGAATTTTGAGCAAAGGCCTAAGAGAGCCAGGGTGTGATGAACTTTCCAGGCATAGGAAACTGCAAAGGTAAAGGTCAAGGTGGAAAGAAAATCTTGAGTCTGTGAGGAATTTCAAGGACACGCATTTGGCTGGAACAGAGTAGGTGAGGTCAAAGATTAGGGCACATATGTAGTCCTCATGGTTGGACTCATGGTCATCTGTCAAAGCATTAGCGATGAGAGGATGGGGTGTGGTGGCATTTGTAAGGTAATACCCCTGAAGACACAGCCACCCATCCCTCAGGCTCAGCAGTTTAATATGCCCCAATATTGCAAAAGAATAATGTTAGTTTTCCAGAGGAAGAAGCTCACACTAGGGAAGTTTGGGCACACGTTATGCAGGATCACAGTTAGGAAAGGGGGGCACTTGCCTAATCTGTGCTCTGAATCTTTCCTCCCCATTTCTCTGGGCTTTCTGTACAGCAAGGCAAATCTGAAGCCCAATGGAGGGACACTAGGGGCTGACAACTGAAAAGTCTCATATTTGTCAGTTTGTTCTTATGAGGTTCAAAATAGTTGTATATGTACATTTATGTTTTTAGATTATCTGAAAAACAAGTGCGTGAAACCATGAGCTCCACAGAAATCCTATCCCTATGGATGAAATCTCAGGGCAGTTTATAACAACCAGCATTTTAAATACCCTGGATGAACAGCACTTTGAATTTATGGAATTCAAAAATTAGAAAATTAACTTTCCTCAGTGGACAACATTTAGGTTGAGGGGATTTTTTAGATGGTGGTGCTGTTGCACGGTTAGCTATAGTAAATCACAGACAGGAAATAAGGAGGACAACTCTACATCTAGCAAACCACAAGCTTGTTTTGTGAAAATTGCCATTTTCCCCTTTACACAGATTTGCCTTTCCTTTCCCACCTCATTCACATGCAGATCATGTTAGCAAGCCTAGCTCTACATTTTGAAGACCTTTCGAGAAAGTTCTGATATTTTATTCCTTCAGCCCTGGTCTGCTGGTTCCATTTCCCAGTTTTCCTGTTGGCTGGGAAGCCGAGCAGCCCCCTAGGTTTGAGACCTTGTCAGGGATCGCCTTCGTCCTCTGCTCCTGACCCAGGGCATTGTCACTTGGAGTGATGTTTGCAGGGATGAGTCTAGGACCATGTTGGACTTGGACACTCAACCGTCCTTGTCATTAGTCCAGAACCCAACAGGCAGCATCGGCAAGAGAAGATGGCAACACTTAGTCAGTCTGAAGTTCTAAAATTGTCCAAAGAACAAGGGACTGGAGACTTCCTTTTTGTTGACTTCATCTTGTTCTCACAGACGTGCACAGGCCCTCAGGGCTGCTTGTGGCCTGCAGTTAGAGCCACCGCATCCCTCCTGAAGACCACAGCCAATTCCTAGTGCCAGCCCTCCTGGAGCAAGAGCGGCTTTCTAGGCACTGCCCTCCTTAGCTGTCCCGTGACCCCGCGAGCTGCTCAGTGCGCAGTGAGCAGCCCTTGAGGCTGGATGTCCCATGTGTGCGCATCTCGGCGCACCACAAAGGGAGGCTTTTATCGGGAAGGCAGACTTAGCTTTGCAGACTGTCAGACCAACATTTCTTCCCTAGACCACATAAAACCCAGACGTGAGAAGGCGGAACTGAAGAGAAGTGGGTCAGACGGGAAGAAGGGGAGAGCGAGAATGATCAGATGAAGGGTTAGCATGTCCGGCTGCAGCTCGTGGAGAATCTCACCATCTGTCCATGAAGAGTCTCAGACCCCCGTGGACAAGCAGCATGCTGAGAAGTTTCCCATTCCCTCCGCCCGGCTTTACTGTTTGTCTCCTCCCCGACGTATGATCACATTCCCTACTGACTTTTCATCATTTTAATTGATGGAGTTCGGCTCATTGTGGCTATTTGGGCTGTTGTGGACATTTCTGTACAGGCTGAATGATGGGCTCAGTGTGTGTGTAACTTCATGAGTGCTCTTTTCCAAATTATCTATAATATTTTAAATTTCCTCCAGCTTGTGAAAGGGTTCCCGTTGCCTCGCAACCTTCCCACCACTTGTTGTTATCAGTCTTCTTTTTCTTCGTTAATTTCAGCTATTTTAGTGGGTGCTTAATGATATTTCACTGTGGTTTTATTTGCATGTCTCTGATGACCAGTGATGTTGAGTGTCTGTTTATGGGCTTTGGAGCCATGCACATAACTTCTTTGGTCATATGTTTAAATATTTGCCATTTACTTAAAAGGCATGTTATCTTCTTCTTCTTGTATTGTGAGAGTACTGGTTGGTTGCCACTTTCTTGGTTTTTACAATGCACGTGTTACGCTTTTATGATAAAAGTGTTAAGGAAATTATTTAAAATGAAAAGTGAAAGAACTATTCTACTACTTCTAAACTTTAGATAATAAGCTCTCTTTTTTGTAGTTGTTTTATTAGTACCTGTTTGCAGTGTGTAATGATGACATATTAGTATGGTTTCCTATGACTATTTTCAAGTATCCACATGCATATTCACAAAAACATGATCATGATGTTTTTGAAAACTCTTTGTTTTTACTGAACATGTCATACACATCTCACGAATGTAGATACATCAGAATGTATTTGTGATTTCCTCCTTGATAGATTCACAGGTTGACCCATCTTCGGCATTACGATCCTAGTCAGAGGCTCAGTGAGGGTCCAGGAACGTGTGCCTTGAAGAAATATCTGGCAAATGCTTGTTGGGCCTTTGTGCTTGTCTGTGTTCTGGGCGCTGAGGACACGGAGTTCACAAAGCTGAGTCTCTGCTCTTCAGGAACTTACGAGTACTGGATAGTGAGCCAAGCCATTAACGAGAACAAGCTTCCTCGAGGTTTCCAGACCATGAGGCAAGCAGAACAAAGATGCTGTCATCAATATTTATTTACGCTTTGCAAACTGCAATAAAAATTGTCATGCATACGAAAGAAAATATACACTACAGAGAATGAGATTCACAGGAAGAGAGGGTCCCAGTCGGCCACACTCTAAAAATACAGGAATGTGTCATGTGTGTACCCTTTCTTCCTGCTGACTGATTTGACCGTAAGGAAGTAGGGGTTGGTAATTCATATTAATCAGGGTCAATTATACATATAATGTATGTGTATGTATGGATTTTCCAAAATCCATTGACTCTAACTCAGTGCTTTGCTTTCCTATTCAGAAATGAGCTCTGTGGTTTTTGGTGGTATTTATATTGCTGCCATTTGATGGTTGGAAAATTCTAGGTAATATCTTTTCTTAAAGAAGCGAAGCATGCTGGGTCCCTACTCTCTCACCCTAGCAGATGAGATTTATGGATTTATTTTGACTGATGTGGTGTTCTCTCTGTGGTGCAAGATACACAAGGATCAGGACAAGCGGTTGGAAGCTACACAGTACATTGGGGCTTGCGGAAGAGCCAAGAGATGCAGCTCAGTGGTTACTCCCGGAACTCTGCTTGGTGTTTTTATTTAACTTGTTTTCTTGGCCCTCTGCAGCTCTAAAGCCTGTCCTGCATCCTCATCTTTATTCTGAGCCTCTGACAATTTCTAATACTTCTCCTTTTGCTAAGGCGCTCGCTTTTTATCCCTTTTGAGTGTAATTAAAATCTTTAAGTGGAGTAAATATTCTCTTTCAGCTTCTTTGGTAGCACAAAGGAAGTTCTTCCTTACCATGAGAGCTGTGAGAAAGTGTAGATAAATGGGACAGATGCTGTCTTTTGTCAGTCGATTGTGCATTCGTGTAACTTTCAAGGAACATTTATCGGTGCCCATTGTACTTGGAGTGTTCATCGCACTAAGCTTCGGGGCCTGAGTGAGGGAGGCAGCCCTGATGTTTATGGACCCAAAGCAAGCAAAGCAGCAGGGACCCTCAGTGGGTCCTCAGCGCCCTGAACTCGCTGGCCTCTGGCGGCCAGTACAGGCACGTGGGGTTTGGCCTGACTGGCATCCTCTCCACTCATCCAAGCTGTTACACTTAGTCCTGCTTTCTATCATTCTGTTTGGGACTCTCCCACTTTTTAATCACAGAACACTAGTGCTGATGCCCAGTAGAAATTAGATGTGACTTGCTCCTTTCCCCCTTTGCTGCAGTAGCGTTTGCCCGAAAATAAAGAAATGCAACTAAGCTGCATTCACTCATAGGGTGTTCAACAAATAAAACAATGATTCACGTACTCATGAAAACAAAGCAACATCTCACATGCTACAGCTCCATGAATTGGCTTTGCATCTATGAACAGAATGATTCCAGCAAGCAGTGTCTGGGAAGAGAAGAAATGGACCAGACTGAGAGGAAAAAGAAAGGGCAAGGATGCCTTCCAGGTAGAAAGAAAGCGATGCTCCAAACAGGAGTGGCAGAGGGCTTTGGGCATCAGTGAGCGCCTGGAAGATTTCACTTTACTCAGAGAGAGGAAGGGGATGGAGGAAGAGGAAAGTGAAAGTAAAAAAGATAAGTGTCTACAGAGGCATGCCAATGGCAGACACCGAAGGAGCTTTCACACCAAGCTAAGCAATATGGTACTTGGGAAAAAAGTGTCTGAGCCTGGAGTCTGTATGAGCAATTCATACAGTCCGTAGAATTGTATCCTTCTGCTGTTATGTGCTTTTGCATCTCAGGCAAAGTCTTTCCCTCTTTCAGTGCTGCGGGTGTGGGCCTTTGATGGTCACTGAAACACGGCACAACTTGCTAACTATGGGGAAGAAGTGAGGGGCGCAGGTCTGAAGGTCTGAAATCGTCCTCAGATACACACACACACACACACATACACACACACACATTTTTTTCCCTTTCATTTTCCCCATGTTCATCCCCTTCCTCTCTATAGGTAAAGTGCACACATATATAAAAATAAATATACATATGCATGTGTATGCACATATATGCGTGTATACACACTTACACATGCATACATACATACTCATATACTTGCACACAAACATGCATACACACATATATACAGGCACACACAATTACACAGGCACACATGCTTATGAGTTGTGTCAAGGCTTGCTTTTTTTTTTTTAACTAAGAACATGTATTGGTACATTGTGTACATAAGGATCACATTTATCATGGTTATTTTATACCTGTACATGATGTATCTTGGTCCCCCACTCCTTCCCTTGCCGTTCCCCACCCCTCCCTTCTGTTCCCCTCTTTCCTTAAGAGCTTTCTATCCTTCATCAAAACATCTTGATCTTCCTGCGCTACAGAATCAGCTCCTTGGCCACGAGCTATCCAGGATTAGACATTTCTTTGGACATCATCTAAGAGTAATTTTATAAACTTTTAGCATCAGGAACTGAGAGATTTACTTAAATAATATTCACATAAAGAGCAAAAATGGAAAGTGGGAGTAGGGTAATCCTGGCAGATAAAAATAAAATCCTCGATGAATGCCAACATATTTTAGTAATAGGTCTTAATTGTTTAAGTACGCACTGAAGTTTGCTGACCTATTCCGTCTTACAAATAAGCCACATGGATTTTCCCTGTGAGATTGAGGTGTAAGGCCTACAGCTAGGCATGTGGCAGCACGTGAAGTTTCGGGGCCATCACCTCCGTCCTCTATTTAGGTATGTGGACTGTTTTTATTCTCAGATTGTCCCAGCTTGCTGTAGTCTAGAGTTTTAATCTGCAATTTCTTCTAAGGCCCTTTGCCTACTAATGAGGCAATTTTGCAGTAGGCAAGAAGGGACGGAAAGAGCGCAGTCTTTCTTTTTGAACTCTCCTAGTCCTCTTGTAATCTTCCGTGTAGTCTTGTTCTCCACCACCAAAGTGGCAAACCCAAGTTTTCTGGAGCTTACAATTTTACAGAAAAATCACACATTTTCTTTGAATGAAAGATATCATTTTCCCTGATACAAACAGGGCAAAGCTTTCTGATAAAGATCATGCCCTTGGCAGCTTTAATATTTAATACTGGTATCGTAGAAGTATTGACCCAAGAGGGAACAATAAATTATAAAAACACCCAGAAGCTCATGTCAAATGAATCAGAACAATTGATTTTCTTTTTAAACGTGAGCTTGCCATAGGAAGTGTTTTAATATGGCAGGAACAGGGCCAAGAAGCTCAGATTTAGAATGAATGAGGCATGGAAGATAAATTACAGGGCAAGGCACTATTTATGGAGATTATAAAAAGCAAGTTGTAGAGAGGTGGGGGAAGCAGGATGACCTTTTGAGATATGGCGCTCCGTGAGGGCACATTTAATATACATTCCAGCGAAAACATAGATGATGCCAAGAAGGAACTGCCATTTACAGAGATGATCTCTCCAAAGACCAGATATTAAGTACACATCATATTTTTGTGACATCTCTTCATTAGGGTTTAATATGAAGTCTGTCAGCCCTCTTAGCAAAGGATTACGCATCAAGAGATGACTGTAGTATCCTTCCCAGTGGAATCAACAGCCTCATGGACAGAAGACTTTATCGGATATGTGTGTGTGTGTATGCGTGTGTGTGTGTGTGTGTGTGTGTGTGTGTGTGTGTGAAGTCAGGCTGGCTGAGAATAGATGGCTTCGCTCTGAGTGACCCCGATTGCTACAGCAAAGTAGGCATTAAAAATGACCAAAGTTCCTGCGGACAGGACCACCACAAAGTGATGAATGTGCAGGAGGAGGTTTAATATTGTACCCAGGTGCAGTACAAAATCATTTCTCAGCCGCTGGGAGGATGAACGTGGGCACTCTGGAAAGCAATTGGTGACATCCATCTTACCTTTTCATGAGTTATGAAAATGAATAATGACAGTCACTTTTCCTGTTGATCATTATTTTGTGAACAGACTGTTTATTAATATCATTAAATCTTCTCTTGCTGATAGTTTGAGTGAAAGTGTTTTGGGAGGAATACCTTCTGTTTAGTACTGTTTTGCTCAGACCATTTTGTCGGTATTTGATAGCTATGATCCCACTATATCTTCTTAGTCCCTTTTAAGTGTGTGTATTATTACTCCGTGCACGCACGTACATGCACACACACCCCCACACACGCACACTCACTCAGGCATCGCTCTGCCACTTCACTGCGTTAGACGATTTCCTCTCATTGACAGTAAAAGCAGAACACGAAAAAGGAAAGAATTTCATAAGGCCACATACTGTTTTAACAACATAGATGAGAACGTGAATACCAAAATTAAATACGAAATCTCTGCTGATCTGCCCTGTTACTCAGCTAGCTCTTGCTGATAATTATGTTTTTCCCTTTTTTGTTTCATGAAGACATGGCGAATGTCACTAATGTCTAATGTGTAGACATTAGTGACCTTCCTGTTCTAAAGGAAGGCCTAACCCGAGGTCATAAAAGGCCGCCTGCTCTGCTGTGCGGGCTGGGGGACACATCGCGCTGTGTGTGTGCGCTCAGGTCAAAGCAAGGACCCTAAAGATGTTAATCTTCTCATCCAACATTCCTCATGTCTACACTGTGCTCACATCAACTGCGATTGCCACATAGATTGCAGCCCACCATTCCCGAGGAAACAAAGCACGAAGCGAGGTGTACGCAGTGCACCTGTGCGGGCCCAGCGCCAGTGCATAATATGTAGTTAAGAATGAGAAGAGACATGGACAGCATCCAGCAAATTATTTCTTTAATTTCCCCAAGGTTGCCAACTCAGCATTAAATATTTTTCATGTTTTCTTTTTACAACTTTATTCTTCTTTCCTTTTCCATTTCTGTGGCCACAATCTGTGCCTAAACTCTGTCCATTCACACCACCATTCCTGAAATAACATTCCAAAAGAGTCTCACATCAGCCTGAGGTTTTACCTACTTGAAAACACTGGATGTGTACCATCCTAGTTGTGTTAATAACACACTCATTTCACACAGCACCTCTCACCCCACATCTCTCCTATTACTTACCCTTGAGAGCTCCCTAACTGTGGACACTGTGAATCATAAGCTTCAATTTAAAAGTTCTCTCAATCTGGTCCTGACTTAAGTCTCCAGGATGTTTTCTCTTGGTCCATTCCCACGGGAACTCTCTAGTGCAGCTCAGTGTGTCCTTTATTGTCCCATACTGAGGCCAGCCTCTAGTGCTGGGTGCCTTAGGAGACGCCCCTTCTCCTCTTCTCTAATTCTCTCCACCCTGCTAGTCTTGAACAGCCAGTTCAGTTCAAACTGAAGCTTTTCGGCCAGGGCTCAGCACCTGGCCTAAATTCCGGCCCCACCTCTCCTTGATGTACAGACTGAGCTAACAGCCATCTCAGAACTAGACTTAGCATCCAAAGTGCAACTCTGTGATGTCCCGACTAACATCAGTTCCACATGCTGCCTCTCCTGTCTCGGTAAGTGGCAGCACCGTCCAGCATTTGGTGGGATCCATGCTTTCCTCCTCAAATTCATTCACAGGGCCTCTCAGCTTTACTTCTAAAATATGTCTCATGCCTTCCAGGTTTTCCTAGTGTTCATCACTATCACTGTGGCCCAAGCCACCATCACTTGGAGCATTGCAATAGTGTCCTGAAATTTACCCCTCATTCTCCACTGAGCAAGTGAGCCAGCATCAATCAGGTCTGCCCTCCTCTGCTTGCAGCTGTCCACATTTACCATGACAGGCAGACACTGCGCGGCAGATCTGACGCTGACCCCGTCTTGGGCCACTCAGCACCTGACAGACTGTGTCGTGACCATACCGTGACGCCCAGCCCGCACCAGCCCGGAGTCTGAAGCTCAGGCCTCTGCACTTGCAGGGCTTCATTCCTCCACGGGCCTACTCGGCTGGCTGATGCCACCCCTTTCTGATCTCAGTTTAAACCTCAGATACGCCTTTATCAACCACTCTAAATAATTATTTTCCGTCACAGAGCCCTGTTTATTTCCTTCTTGGCACTTACCCACACTGTCATTATTTGGTCATTTATTTATGTGTATCGATATCATAGCCATTAAAAAAAATCATCAGTTACCAGCACTGGAATAGAAGCTCGGTGACATCACAGATGAGATCTGCTTGTTCTCTCTCCAGCAAGCACTTAGCATCACGCCTGGCAGTAATCGCTGTGTGGCGAGTGTTCATTAAGTGAATAGGGATTGACTGGGGATGCCAAGCATCTACTCCCTAGGACTGTGACTCGTCACTGTTGAGGGTTTATTCTATAATATTTTTCTTTCCCAGTGCTTAGGAAACTACCTTGGATCTCCTTGCACTTCAAGATTGTTTTTAATTGTGATGCTAATGAAAAAGAACTCTGTATTGTCAAGCTGAGTGAATGAGGTGCCCTCAAGGAAAGGGAATAGAGTTCTTAGGAAATGGCTTATTACTCCTAAAGTAAAAGTCCAAACAGTGATCAGGAGCTTTGAATAAGACTTTCATAAATTCTTGCCAAAAAAAAAAAAAAAAAAACCAGTCATGTAAGAGGATTGAATTCATCATGTAAAATTTGTTACAGGTTTACTCTGTATTCGGTGTAGCTGAAGATCAGAATTATTTTTGTCTGGTTGGGCAAAGACCACTGAAGAAAATGCGATCTTGTATTCTGATGGACTGATACAGAATATGTCCTGGGGGAGGAGGTGGGGTAGGGGGTGTGGTGTGCGGTAAGTGACAGGATGAGGGGGAAGGGGGAGCCCTTTGGAGGTGTCTCCATGAGCCAAGTGCTTCTGCCATGAATGAGAGCAGCAAGAAGCATCCAGAAATGTAGATCAACTAGGGAAGAAGAGTTACCTCATTTTCTTCTTGCTTTGATTTTCCTTTTTATGCATTAAAGGAATAGAAGAGCTCTGCCTAAGGCTTTCCAGTTAAATGTCTGAAAAATAAATGATTATAGTAAGATCGTGAGAATGTGAATACATTTGAAATGAGCAAACTGTCACTCCGAGAGAATGAATTCCATATGCGACATGAGGCCCTCATTCCCACCCAGCTCTCTGCAAGAGGCCTTTATGACATCCTGGGACCTTAGGTGGAGAGACCACTGGATTGTGTTCCAAGGATCCTCCAGCCCTCGCTTGTTGGCTTTCTTACTGGGCATGTTGCAGAAGGCTTTCTCATTGTATCTGTCTACAGTAACATTCCACTTCATTTCATGAATGCAAGGGCTTTTCAGCTGATCCTTCATTTTCTACTTTAATGGCTATCATGGCCAAAATAAGTCCTAAGATTTCAAGAATAGGTAGATGAGGTAAAATCAACTGTTCACACTTAGGAAATCACCAATTATATGATGAGGAAACATATATTCCATTTATTTTTTGGAATTATTTATCTAATTTACTTTAGAAGTAAGCCTAGAATATGGAGACCAAGGTATATAAACTAGGGAGGATTTCTTATTTATGTGAAGGATTATTTATTTTTAAAAACCTTTCCATTTGGATTATTTTGTAGAACGCATACAGAATACATTCAAAATATGGCTGAATTTTAAAATTTATCTTACACACATACATAGCTTACACAATATGACTTATTTTTCTAAAGATGTTAGACAATTTACACTGGAATATAAGACAATGAAAAGAAAAACAACAAAAAAAAACAGATAAAATGAACAGAGAAATGAATTCATGTCTTGGAAAAATATCTATTTTCCACTGGGTTTAATATTTTCTGAGTATAATATTGTTTGTACTTCACTGTGTCTCTGATCCTCACAACAACCCCTTATTGGCTCTGTTTATCAGTCCATTCTACATTGATCAGATTCAATATTAATTTGATAAGTAATGCATGTATAGGTATTGTAATAAAAACAGAAAAAGTAAGTGAGGGACAAACCATTTAGCACTTGTCTAGACATAATCAGCTCTTCGGTGACAGAGCCACAGCCAATTCTTTGGAAACTTGGAACAACTTTAGTGCTTGGCCAACCAGCAGGAAGTTATATTTCTGACTTTGACCTTGAAACCCTATTACTAAGTGAAATAAGACAGACAGATCATTTCCCTAATAGGAGAGACCCAAACTACAATTTTAAAAGCAAAACAAAAGACCTGTGTTAAGAAACACAGAAGTAGAATCTGTAGAAATAGGAAAGGCTCTGGGGAAGAATGGGAAGAGGAAGGTAGGGGTAGGGGAATAAAAATGATCAAGATGTGAGCTAGATATAATCACAAGCTGCATGCAATCATTCGGTATTGCAAACATATACTAATAAAATTTTAAATGCTAGAGGCATTACTTTGATTTAACTGTCAATGAGAAAAGATTCTATCTCTTTTTTATTTTTTCATATGTATGTTATTTTCCACATGATCAAACTCACTTTTTCTTATGGCTTGTGTCTAGATGTCTCCACCAAGTCCCATGTGGTCATAGGTGGGGCTTTTCAGAGGTGGCTGGATCTAGAGTGTGTGATGCTGAGATTAAGTGTGTGATGCTGGGTTAAGGATGTGTGATTACTAAATTAGTCTGCTGACTGGTTTGGCATAGTTCTGGGTAGGATTAAGGGTGCCCCACCCTGGGTGTGAGTGCTACCTGCCCTGAGGGCAGGTAACCTGGATGGAATATAAGGGACAGAAAGAGGGTTGTCGTTTGTCACTTCTCTCTTGCTGCCTTCTGCCTTCTGCCTGCCATGAACTGTTTCTCTTCTTTAATGCTCTCTGCCTGCCACCCTGCCTTGCAGCCAGCTGACTATGGACTGAAACCTCTACAAAGTGTGAGCTAAATAAACCTTTCCTCCCTTAACTTGTGGGTATCAGGTATTTTGTCTCAATACCACGTATGA
>PVJO010019964.1:0-33101 GCA_004026905.1 Hystrix cristata
CCTGTGCTGGGAACTGACGCCTGTGGACGGCACCCCACCCCAGCCCCTCCTCCTGGCACCAGCAGCCTGGGAACTCCCCCAAGAGGTCCTGCCTCTGTCCTGCTCTCCTCCTAGACTGCATTCCTCAGCCCAAGATCCCACCTTCGTGGGTGCTGGTGAGCAGCCGGAAGTTCTGTGCCTCTTTCTGGAAGTCCTGCTTCCTGACTTTCTTGATCTGAATCAAGTGGAAGATTCCTGAGGGTAGAGACAAGGGCATGAGCAAGAAAGGCAGGAGCTTGCACTCAGTGAGATGGGGTGACTTAGACTCCAAACTGACCCAGCCACCTCCCTCTCCTACCCCCATTCTGATCAAACACCAAATCCTGTGTAAAAATCACCTAAAAGTTTTAAATTTCTCCTCCCAGCCTACTGCCACTCTCCTTCCTCAGGTCCCCACTGTCTTGTTAGGCTCACCAAATGGGCAGATGGATGTAAAAATATATGGGTACCCAACATAGAGTCCCAAGCCGTGTTACTTCTGAGATTCTAATGGTGATCATTTGACATGTGCATGTCACCCTGTCGGTCCCCTTCCCTGACTTCCTGTTGCCTCCACAATAAAACCCACATCCTTTAGCCTCTTTTCTCTCTTGACCCTACTCCTGTCACCAGCACCTTATGTTCTCACACAGCTCACCTTTTCACAGCACCACAAAGGAGAGAGGGAGGGAAGGATGGAAACAAGGAAAGAAAGAAGGTTGGGAGGTCGTCTCGGCTTATTTGGACCCCAAAGAACTTGAGTCTTAGTGCCTTGGCTGTGGTCCAGCCCTAACCAAACATTTGAAGTCCTCTGATGGAGTCACAGCTTCACAAATGTCAGCCCCTCTGCTGGAACACCGTCCACTAACATCTATTTCTACTTAGCCAAGTGAACCACCCATCTACCAAACCTTAGCTGGGGATTCTTCCTTAATGCATCCCTAAGGCAGTTATAACTTCTCCTCAGGGTATTCATGGCACTTGGCTTCTGTTTGTCACTGTACCCATTTCATTATGTCTCTTTCTGCCTCCTCTACTAGACTCTGAACTCCTGGAGGGCTTTCCTCTTGTGGTCTTGAGCTTGATCCACATTAGGCATGTAGAATGAGTGAATCCATGGATGAATGGATGGATGGATGGATGGATGGATGGATGGATGGATGGATAACACTGTATATGTTCATCTACTCTGGGTGAAGTCCTGAAGAGATGAGTATTTGCTGGGTCCCCTCATGTTTGTGTCTCATGGGGCCCTGGCCATGGGCACCACACATGGTACCAAGGCCCCAAGCATGCATGAGGCCACACCTGCTGTTGTCCACCAAAGCCTCTGGACAGAAAGAACAGATGGAACCAGCAAGGCCCCTGCTAGGCTAGTACCACCTTCAAGAAAACCAAGAACCAGATTGCTTATGGGAATCAGAGTGGGACTCTACCAAGGGGACTAGGAAACACTGATCCTGCTACTGCATACTCCACAGGACACAGAAAAATGGAAGAGGAGGTGACAGGGATGAGGGTGATCCCCACACTGTTGTCTGTAAAGCTGGATGGAAAGGAAAAGCTCTTTGCCCTGGAATCAAGAACTAGCTTGAGCGTCAGGGTTGCACCTGTTGCCCTTTGAAGGGCTGTGCCAGATCTGAGGGCGGTGGGCCCTTGTGGCCCCCAAGGCAGAGCTGGGGGCTGAGTTCCAGGAAAGAGACAGGTTCCACTCATGGTAAAGACAAACTGTCCCTGGGCTGAGCCACTCACAGTGTTGGGAGCAAGTCACCTGTTGGGGAGCGGCAGCTTGGGTGGGCACGAGGGAGCAGAGACCATCAGGATGCTGCACAGGACTTCCTAGGTGAGGACTGGAAGTGAGACCCTTGAAGTCTTTTCTACCCTGAGAACCTCGAAGGCCTTTCACTGTCAGTCAGGGCTCTGCCCCGAACCTGCCCACCTTGTTCCCACAGGTCTGAGTGAGGGCACAGGGAGGAAGTCAGCTGACAGCCTGGGGAGTGTTCGCTTTTACTCCTGCAATCTGGGACGGGGAGGGAATCAGGACGCTGATGGGACATTTTTGGGAACCCGGGTGTTCAGGAGACAGGAATCGTTGCTAGTGACAGAAGGTGGGGCCTAGTATTGGGAAGGTAAAGGACTCCCCATCCCTTTTTTCTCTGGGCCTGTGATGATGAGACTGGCAATGAGCCACACCCACTCTGGGACATCTTGGGACCTGTTGGGCACCTTCTAAAAGCATAATGTCATCACTGCGGAAGTGGTACTGGGGAGAATCAGACCTGGCTTTGAATTTTTCCTGTTTAAGTTGTGTGCCTTAGAGCAAGTCATTGACCTCTCAGACTATTTTCTTATCTGCAAAAGGGGGCACGAGTACACCCTCCTTAGGTTTCTCATGAGGATTAGATGAGACACATTGTACACTGTGCCTGCCGGGTACCGATCACAGCACAGGGTACAAAGCATAGGCTCTGGAGCCTGAGGCCGTCGCTGCCATCCTGCCTGCAGAGCACCCCTCTCACCTCTCCAAATCCCTCGTTTCTCCCTAAGTGGTGGGGTGCATCCTCTACAAAGCCAGCCCTGAGCAGCTCAGCCCCGGTCAGTTCCTGCTGCAGCTGGGCGTTAGCCTGGGTATGGCTAAGGAGGCTGGGGCTGATCACTTTCTGTGGTCCCAGCCCCTGCTGGGGTGGGACTTGTGGTTGTGGGGAGGCCCAAGGTAAACATGCGCCAGGACCAATAGACTCAGAAAGCTCCAAACAATGGTACCTGTTACTGAATCTAGCTCCCCCGCTGTGACAGACACCTGACCTGGCCCTGCTTGTGCTCTTTCAACTGCAGGAAGTCTCTAAGTGTGCAAGAGCTCCTCCTTTCATTGAGTGGGAACCTGCCTCTCTGCAATTCTAACCAATCCCTGTGGTGGGAGCAGGATGCTGACATTTTCAACGCTACTATGGGTCAGGGGCTGTCCCTATGCCATTTCATTTAATCTTCCAAAGCTCATCTTTGCCCAATTAACAGAAGAGAAAACTGAGGCCCAGCGAGGTCAAGGAGTTGCCCAAAGTTGCACAGCTAAGAAAGAGCAGAGCCAGGACTCAAAGTGGCAGAGGTAGGATTTGAACCCAGGTCAGCCAGATTCCAAAGCCCCTGCTTGTGGTCTGACCCTTGCAGTCACTGAGAATGTGGCTGTTCCCTCTGCCTGGGGCAGCCCTTTACAGCCACGAAGCCAGCAGTCCTGGCCCCCTGAGTCTTCTCTTCTCCAGGCTGAACAGCTCCACTTTCTTCGTCCATTCCTCCTACAACAGGGGGCAGAGTAGAGCAGGAAAAGAGCTGCATGTGACCAAGACATAGGCTCTAGCACCCATCTTCCACTTACTGGCTGTGTGGCCTTGGGCCAGGCACTTCACCTCTCTGAGTCTCAGTTTCCTCATCTGTAAAATGGGGATAATAATGCCTAACTCTCAGGATCATGGAAGATCAAATAAAATAGTGAATGTGGAAGCACTTTGGAAACTCTAAAGTGCTAAGACATTGGTTGTTATCATTGTCACCATCTTGTCATTCCTTCCTCTCTTCCACCCCCACTCCCCCAGCCAAGCCCATCGTCAGTGAGGGAAAGTAACCTTGTCACCAATTTACACTTAAAGAGTTTAGTTTGGAGTGTGGCTTACTGCTCCACTCCACCCAGGGAATTTATGTTTTACAAGAAGAGCCAAAGTCTCAGCAAATCATCAATGAAAACTCTTCTTGAAACCAGCCTCACAGCTTCCTTCTCAGGGGATGCTGTGAGGCCCTTGCTGCCTGCAAAGATCTCCTCTAAGCACTGGTGAAATCCTACCATTGGCTATTGATTTCATCAGGGGTGGCTCCTTGCAAGGTGTAGTAACCCATTCTACCCAGGAGAGGGAGCACTTTGAGGCCCGACATCTCAGAGTGAGTGAGGTTGTGAGAACGGTCAGGGAATCACAGGCAGAATGAGGGACTCTAACACCGGGAAAGGGCGGCCAGAGGCAGGTGACCAACAGAATGTTCCTAAGTCCCCTGTGGAGTCTGGAGGACAGAAACAGGGACAGGCCAGAGGCACACCCAGCTGGGAGCAGGTCACTCACCTCTTACCAGTCTCCAGAGGTAGATCTCCACCTGGTCTGAGGCCTCGTGTTCCAGGGCAAAGCGATGCAGGCCGTCTGGGCTTGGGGACACCGATGTGTGGATGAGGACACGGCTCGCTGCCTTGGGACACCTGGAACTGACCTCACTGTGGCCAGGATCTTCCCTGTCCTCTGGGAGAGACAAGGAGCCCATGAAGGGTTCAATCAACACTGGCTCTTCCTTGAAAGTTTTGATGGTCTAAGCCTTATGATTTCACAGAGTTCAGAACATTATTTGATTGTACATCTATGTCAAGAAGCTTTGAGTCTGTTACTATAACTAACATTAGTTCCATTAAAGCCTCCAATCCACTCCTGTGCTTCTAACAGTCCGAGCATCTATAGACTGTGTAGCTAAGTGCATGTGCCTCCTCATCTGAGATAGTTGAAGTGGCCCCAGGGAGAGAGAGATAGGGCTCACCCTGGCCACTGCCCTCCCTGCCCCATCACCTCCTTGTACCTGGGCAAATCTTGCAGCACTTCCCGGCCACTCTCTCGGGGTGATGGCAGGGATACTCGGTGGGGCAGGTCACATGCTGGCAGTACTGGTGGCCATCCTGACAAGTGCACCGGATGCAGGGTAGGGGGCCGAAGGAAGGGAAGACTGGGTGCCACACTTCCCCATGGGAGTACGTCTTCCCCCGGTACACACAGGCTGGGACAAGGAGGGCAGGAATGGGGGATCAGTCCCTCAGGCCTGGCCAGATTCTCTGGTCCAGCAGTGGGTGGGGGGCCCCTTGGGGAGCCCCCTTCACCTGGTCTGGGCCAGTCGCACTGCCTGCAAAGTGCAAGCCAGAGCATAAAGCCTGTCTTCTGGCCCTGCCATCCCCCATCTCAGCATCCAGGGGCAAGAGCCCCAGTAGGGACTCGCTGAAGATAAGGAGTCCTTCCTGGCCTTAGGGGAACTTTTGGTGGAGCAAGAAGAGTGCCGACCTGGCAGTAGGAAACCTGAGAGCAACTTTTGTCACAACCTGCTTGTGAAAGCTCTGGCAGGTCCCTTTCCTCTTCTCTGCCATCTCCCAATAGGCCAGCATTCAATACCTCCAAGTCTCCCTCCTTCCCACCAGTTGGGCTCCGGTCTTCTCCTTCTGTAGCCACAGCTGCCCCACTCCATCTCCACCTGCCCCAGCAGCCCCTCTCTGCTCCCTCTTCCTTTGTCTCAGCAGTGCCTTATAGTAAAGTAATTTATTCATGTGTCTGTCTTCCCCGCTAGTCTAAGAGCCCATGCATGGCAGAGACCATTCTTCATCTCTCTACTCCTCCTCCATTTCCCACTAAAGACAAGACAATATTGTTGTACTATTCCAGAACTTGTTCAGTCTCTAACTCAGTACTCTGCACCTTGGAGTCCTCATCTATCAAACAGGAGTTAGACTCGATGACCTTCAAACATTATTTCAGTTTTGATATTCTATGAGTTATAAGCTCAAGGCTGAGTTCAGATTGGTGGACCAGAGTAGTAGGGAGGGTGTGGAATGCAGGAGCACTTGGGGCCTCCCCTTCCCCATCAACAGACAGATCGGAGAGAGGTTCAGTCCCCACCTTTGTTATGTGTATCCTTCAGGACAATCTTGACAATTGTGCTGCCTGCCCCCTTAGGTCGGAAGTGGCGAGGGATAAAAGCCAGAGGGGAGCTGGGGCCAGTGGGCGCCGGGGTGCCCAGGCCTCTCTTCCTCCCGGCTTCATTGGAACACGGGTCCTGGGAATGTCTCTGCAAATGGCAGGAAGGATGCAGGTCACTGACTGAGTGCAACAGGCCACCGCTGGTAGAGGAGCTGAGAGCCAGGCTTCAGCAGGAGGCCTGAGGCTGGGCGCCAGCCAGGGAAGAGCGGGCAGAAAGATCTGTATGGGGTCTAAGACATTGTCAGATGGAGGATCTTTGACTACTGAAAGGCTAGCGAATGGAAATCCAGCCTCTACCAAGCCCTTCACAGGTCCTGTCAGACCAGGTCTTCGGAGGGTGCTGAGGTCTTGATCTGGGAGACACAGCTGACCAAGGATGTGAAGAAGTTAACGTTTAAGAAACACAATGTAGCCAGATGTGGTGGTGCACACCTGTAACCCCAGCACTCCAGGAGGAAGAGGCAGGAGGATTGATTGCAAATTCAAGTCCAGCCTTGGCAACTTGGCACTTAGCAAGACCTTATCTCAAAATTTAAAAGACAAAAAAGGAGTTGTAGTTCAGTATGAAGACCCTGGGTTCAATCCCCACTATTGCTGAAGGAAGGAAGGAAGAAAGGAAGGAAGGAAGGAACGAAGGAAGGAAGGAAGGAAGGAAGGAAGGAAGGAAGGAAGGAAAGGAAGGAAGGAAGGAAGGAAAGGAAGGAAGGAAGAAGGAAAGAAGAAAGAAAATAGGGAGAGAAAAAGGGAAGGAGGGAAAAAGAAAGAAGAAAAGAAAAAAGAAACAGAAGGTGAGCATGCAGTGTGGGTGTGAGCTGGAAAATTCTCTGAGAAGAGGCACAGCCCGGGGCACACAGGAAGCTCTGAGGACAAGCTTGTTGAGCAGAATTGAGGCAGAAAGGATTTGGAAAACCCAACCCCCAAATGGTGACTTGTCTGGGTCATCCAGAAGTCAGTCGGCAGCTGCTCAGGGCCTGGGACTAAGCCTGGGTGGGCCTCATTTTCACACTGCCTCCTGGGGAGAGGACAGAAAGGAAGGGACAGCCTAGCTCAGGTCCTGGGTCACAGGCCCCACCTGGAGAAGGGGCACACGCTGGCCGAGGAGGAGAGGTCCTGTGCTCGTGCTCTGGGGATCCCTGGGAATGGGGGCCCAGTCTCCAGGGCACAAAGACAGCAGGTTCAATGGCTCACATGGCAGACATGGCACAGAGGACTGATGGGGACTCGAGTGGGTGTGTGGCTCATTATCCTCACTCCTTCTCTCAGACCATAGAGAGCTGAACTTTAGACAAGATCAAAAGGGACCAAGATAGAGGAAGAGAAAGGCAGACCCCAGACAAAGAGCCCATGCCCCAGGAACTGGGTGGGGAACCTGGGCCGAGCCAGAGGCGCCTCCCTCAGGAGAACTGGCTGTGCGTCAGAGGCTGTGGATGCAACACTGTCAACAGATTGCCAAGAGGGCTAAGAGGGAGCTCGAGGCCTGCTCCTGCCCTGTGTGGCAACCTGTATTCTGCCATCAAAGAACCGGACTAGGTAGCGGGCAAGGGGACAAAGGAGAAGTGAGGACAGTAACTGGTATTGCCTGCTCCAGAGGCGAGCATGTCTTGGCCCGTGATACAGCCTCCTCTCCCAACCCAGTCGGAGAGCTGTGTACTCACCATTCCCTGCTGTGTCTGCGTGGGGTCCTCTTCAGCTGACTTCTCACTTGTTCCATCTGAAAACTCAAACAGAAGCTGGGTCCGCTGCAGGCTCCTCAGCCTCCACCTGTGGGCTCTGCCCTCTCCAAAGCCTGGCCTGCCCAGTGGGAACTTACTCCTCACTGCAGCCTCTCCTCATCCCATGACTGGGTTGCTCCCTCAGTTTCCCCACACTCACCTCTTGGTCACTATTAAGACTAAACTGGTCACCATTAGGACTAGATCATCTTGTTTAGTCTTTGTCACCTGTGGGACACAGGCCATCCCAGCGTGCCTGTCCTGGATGACCCAAGATCCCAGAATCCCATTCCTGCAGCCAGCTTAGTTGCTGTCTCCTGGACAGTCCCCCCTCACATCTCTACTTGCAGTCTCCCGGCCTTGGTTTTCACCATGCACTCCCAGGGCCCCAGCCTCCAGCCCCTCGGCCTCTGCAGTGAATCACCTTAGGACTCTTCTAGCCACCATTCCCTGGGAACCAGCACACCCAGCCCTTGGAGCCCCGCAGCCTCCTAAAGCCCTGAGTGGGGGTCTCTCACCCCGGCCCTTGCCTGTACGGTCTGGCTCTCACTGAATATTCCTGTCTCAAAGACATAGAACATCAGGATTTGACTGTTAGAAATTACTACAACCAAACTTTCAGTGTATGCATTGCACAGCAGATGCCCAGAGAGGGCAAAGAAATTGTGGAGTTAGCTGCAAGAAGCAGGCCTACATTGGAGCCACCTCACTCTGGTCCAGTATGCTTTCCAGAATGCCAACATCTAGGACACATGCCATTGTGCGGTACCCCCTACCTGAGTGCTGCTTCCTCCAGGAAGCTTCCCTTGGCTGCTCCAGTGCACGGGAAACAGTGTGACCATTTCTCTCTGCCCAAGCCTAGCCTACCCTTCACTAGCCATGTGTTGGCCTCTTTCCAAGATTCTACCTGGATTCTGGTTGACAGAAGTGTCCTGCGCCCTGCTTTGCCGTGAGGAAGACAGGAGACATGATCCCAGCCTGTGCTGTCCCCCCTCCACCCCCGCCGTATGCTGCTCTGGCTCCTCTCTGCCTCATCTGATGGGGGAACTGTGTCTGCTCATCGCTAGCCCTGAGGCAGGGCCTCTTCCACTCCAGCCAACTTCCTTCCCTCAGCTCCAACCTGGCAGCGTCCCTCCTCACGCCCCATCCTTCTCTTCATGTCCCCTGTCCCCACTTCTTGCCCCACCCCACGCCCACCTGCTGCTCCTGGGACTACAGCAGCACTCAGATTCACATGCATGACAGGGGAATGTGAGGGAATTCGCATCCTTGGGGTGAGCTCTGCCCACAGGAATAGATAAATGGTTGGGTAAGTTCTTACCTCTTCCTCTCCCACTTCTAGACTTTTCTGAGAAGAAGCCTACTCAGAGCACAGGGTCACACTTGGTCACCAAGCAAGGGTAGTTCCCAAGCACATTCCTGGGTCGCTTCTCTCCCTTTTCCTGCCTTACTGCCCACGGCCCTCATGCCTGCTTCCTGGGACTGCGATAATGACGAAAGTGTCCCATCAGCCTCGGCTATGGGCTCTCCTTTCTAGGGGTGAACAGGCTAAGCCACCATCCTCCTGGAGGAAGGAATGGCCTTCCACGTGCTGGGTGTCCCTTGAGGCTACCCCTGGTTCCCACTGTCCATGGCTAGTCCACGGGATAGTCCACTGGCAGATTTATGGGCAGACTCACCTTTGCAGGCCTGGCAGCAGGAGTCAGGCAGTGGGAAGGGTGAGGGGCAGCCGGGTTCAGGGCAGGCCATGAGGCCACAGTAGATCTGTCCCTCCTAACAGGCAGAGCAAATGAGCTCTGATGAGGAAGAGCCTTTGAGGGGAGGGGAGCCCTTTCCTTGGGAGCAAATGGCCTTAGGGTCTCCCGGGAGGTAGGGGAGGGAAGCTGGGGCAAGACCCAGCCAACTCAGGAGTCAACTTGGTTACCCCCCTCACTCCTACTCCCAGCCTGAAGGGATTTGTCCTTCAGTTTCTACAGCTGTTTATACCCCATCTTCCCTAGTTTCTCTCAGCAACCTGTGAGGGATTCTCCCCATTTTCCAAATGAAGGGAACATGGTTGGGGGGATGCTGTGTCATCAAATCAGACAGTCAAGGCAGACTGGACCAGAGCCTAGCCTTCAGGCTTTTCCTGTTGAAAGCAATGTCCTTCTCCCCTGGCCTGGAACAGGGACTATGGGTGGAGTTGGGCTAGCATGGCAGGGGGCTTGACAGGTGACGCCTGGGCTTATCTTCCTCTTGCTGAAATCTCTGGGCCTCCAAATTCAGCACCCACCCTTTTAAAGGCAAGACCACAAGCCAAGGGCCTTCTGGGAGGCAGGAGGCCGGATAACTTTGGTGAGAACTTCTCTTTGCTGAGCCTCAGTTTTCACATCTGTTAAATGGGGGCACATCCATCTGGTTGTGAAGATCAACTGAGGGGATGGTTGTGAAAACTGTCGAAAGGCACACTGTTCATGGAGGAAGTGGTGTGACCTTGACTCCTCTCTCTATTCTTTCCCAAGAGCCAGAACCTCAGATGAGACCAGGAGTCAATCAGTCCCATAAACAGGGATGAGAAGAAAAGAAGGGGGACCTAAGTATCCTGGGAGAATGAACAAAGGAATCACTAGAATGTTTTTCCCAGGCCACCAGTATCATTTCTGCCCCTTCCCACCACCCCCTCCTAACTTGGGTTCTCCCTGTCTTGTGAGTAGCACAGTACACAGAAAGACCCGGTGTTATGTATGTAGTCCTGGCCTCAGGCAAGTCATTTAAGTGCTCTGAGCCTCACTTTCCTTATCTGTGAACAGGAATAGTGATGTCCTTCTCCTAGAGCAGCTGGGATGCTGCACATGAACAAGGCATTTCTGTGAACCTGTGGGTACCACATGTAGACCACCGAGGCCCTGCAAAAAGAAGCAACTGGCGAGGCTGACAAGTGCGCACTCGTTCTTTGCAGGTTGTTTGCAGCCCAGATACTTCAAGATCAAGCCTCAGACTGATGGGGTCCTGTCTCTGAAGACATGGCAGCAGGCCCAAAGTCACACAGGGATCCAGGGCAGAGCTGGACCTCAAATGTGGGTCTCCAACACCGTGTTGAGGGAGGACGTTAGAAATTACTAGTCAGACTCCCTCATGGACTAAGAGGAACTAAGGCCAGAGAAGACTGAAGGCCACCTAGTGAGGAGACCAGGAAGGCGAGGGTTTCTGCTGCCAAGTCACAGATGAGGTAATAACAGGCTGAGAGCCACCTGCAAACCTGGTCAGGTCCTGCTTGGCTTCGGTCTTTGTCCCCTCCTAACCCTGCAGAGTCAGCCCTCCTTGTTCATAGGCCCAACTCTGACCACAGGCAGGGGACACAAGGGTCAGCCCTGGTTCCAGGGAACCATTGCCTCCCACCTGCTCAGGTCCTCTCCCAAAGCCTCCACCCCAGCTGCAGAACTCTGGCTTGTTTTATGCCTGTGGTTGGGGTTAAAAACAATAAACACAAGTAAGCTCAGTCCCTCCCTGCCCCTGCCCACTAGGGTCACCTGCCTCATGAGGTCCACTCGTCTGCATCCCTCCCCCACCCTGGGGAAGGGCAGACCTGGGCACGGATTTGCTCAGATGTTGTGTCCCCTTCAAGGTATGCAAGAAATACAAGTAAAAGCCTTGAGTCATTTTGATTTTGATCTTGAAGCTTTGACTGTGCTATTATTTCAGGTTAAATTCCATTGCTACCATTTGGCCTTGTCTCTGTGCTCCCAGACTGACAACTGATCATTCACCCCTTCCCTCTGCAATTATTACAGGCATCCTTTATATATAAGCCTTGGGCTGAGAGCAGCAGAGAAAACAGAAACAAAATGGGTATATTCTGGGGCTGGCGGGGGGGTGGCTCAGTTGTTGACCACTTGCCTAGCATACCCAAGGTCCTGGGTTGGATCCCTGCCCCTCCAAAAAAGCTAAGTTCCTTCCTTTCAGGAGTCTGCTGGGGGAAACAGAGGGTATTGTCAGTACCAGGTAAACAGTGCTGTGACAGGGACCTTGGGAGTGTGTGGAAGCCCTGGGGATGGTCACTTGATAGAGCTGGGAGCAAGACATCGCAAACCCCAGATGTCCCCCCTCCCCAGACCCCTCCCCACCCCCTTCATTCTACTTTGCTGTGAAACCCCCTCCCCCATCCATACCACTGTGCTCTTTGCAAGCTGGGACACTGGCCTGGACTGCGGGGACAGTGGAAGTTCTTACCGTACAGCTGCAGAGGACACACTGGCTGGGCAGACGGGCAGGGAACAGCTCATGGAGACTGAAGATCTCTCCGTGTTGGTACATGGTCCCATTGTGCTGGCAGGACTTTGGGGGGGCCCGGAGCCCAGAAGGGGTATGTGGTTCTGCAGGGACAGGAAGAAAAAGAAAGTAAAGTTTTGTGTGGATCTAAGATCTTTTTTGGGGGGGGGATCTAAGATCCTTGCCAGATGTAAGTAGATCACTTTTTCAAAGATTATGCAGTTTATCTCTTGTTGTTTAAACTGAGCCCTAGCCTTGGTCTTCCCAGCCAAGCTACCACACATTGGTTGAGGAGGGGTAGGCCCCCAGTCCTGAGGAAACCCACTCATTCACTAGAGGCACCTTTGCTAAGCACCTTCACAGGGGCAGGCACCCTGCCAGACCTTGGGAATGGAGTGATGACCAAGATTCAGCCTCTGCCATTGAGAAACTCACAACTGAATTGGGTAGAGAGACAAGCCACAAGCAATGACACTGGGGAATGGTAAAGGCCAGGTGGCTGGGAGCACGGAAGCTGGGGCAGCACAAGGGAGGAAGTCTAACTTAGCAGAGAAGGGGAGGTTAGAGAAGCGTACCTGAAAGCGCTGATGACTTAACAGAGTCTTGAAGAACAAGCATAGCTGAGCTGGCAGAAGGCCAGAGGATGGAGAGAAGAGGAGTAAAGAGCACGTGAGGATGAAGAGCACTGACCAAGGCATAGGGAATCCCAAAGTCAGCCAGGAGGTGTTGGGGATTTGGCTGAGTGGTAGCACATTCGCCCACCAAGCGCAAAGCCCTGAGTTCTATCCCCAGCACCCTTCCATTAAAAAAAAAAAAAAAAAAGCCAAAGTCAAAGTCAGCCAGGAGAGGTAAGGATCTCTGATGTCAGCACTGGACATGGAGAAGGCATGATGCTCCTCTCTGGGTAGGATGAGGCTGGAAGCCTCTGCTCTCCCTGGAACCCAGAGCGAGGAATCTTAATGAGCCACGGTCAGATTCCTGCTGGGCTCCCACTTAGTAAATGGTCCCCTCCTCCCTAGGAGGGCTCGGCTCCAGAGCCAGCGCTGAGGCAGAATCAGAAGTCTTTTCCCCTCATCACCTTGATGTGTCCGAACATCAGTCTCCCACCTGCCAAGTTGGCCTCAGCACTGGCTGCCCTCTGCAGGCCACTTGGCAATGCCAGTTTCTTCTCAGACCACTTTTCCTCTCTTTTCCCTTTACTACAGAGAGCCCCATTCTCAGAGGATCTTAGTACCCTAAAATCATGGAATCATAGACATCTACCCTTAGGACACATAGTGTCTCCAACTTTCAGCACCAGGAGGAACCTCAGCTACATGTGTTCACCCCTCTGTCACTCCCAGCCGCCAGGTGGTGATCACGGTCTCGACACTGAGTGTGCCCAGAGGTCCACGTTTTGGAACCTTGGTCCCCAGTGTGGTGGTCTTGGGAGGCGGTGTGGACTTTGGGAGATGGGGCCTAGTGCAAGTCAGTTAGATCCCTGGGTGCACTGCCCTCGCAAAGGAACAATGTAGTTCTCACTGGACCCTTGTTAGTTCCCATGAGTCGGTAGAAAGCAAGTCTACCTCATGCTCTCGCCTCCTTCTGCACGAAGCCAGTGACCTTTCATTTCTCCAGCATGCTGCAACCCTGACAGAGGCCGAATTGATGGGGCAAACAGATCTTGGGCTTTCAGCCCCCAAAACTGTGAGCTAAGTAACTCTCTTGTCTTTATAAGTACCCAGGCATTTTGTTACAGCAAATGGACAAATGCAAGGGCCTCCTGGCCTAAGATCACTCACCTTCACTTCCCAGAATGATGTGTCCAGCTCCCCACCTCCAGCCTGCCAGAGACTGAAGCCCAGGCGTGCCGTTCAATGTGCCAAGCAAGCCCCATTCTATAATTTGTTTTCTGGTTTTTCTGCCTCCCAATTGATGATGAGAAGTTCCTTGCTACCCCAGCCCTGCTTGGAGACCCAGATGTTTCTGCCCTGAGCATCTCTGTGCCTCATCACCTCTGATGGGCAGAGACTGCACCTCTCCTCCCAGGGGCTTTACTCAGCCAGGGACCTGTGTCCAGAGTGAGGCAATGGTCAGTGGGCAGCAGGGCAGGTGGCACAAGGGAGGGGTGGCTACTTACCCACACACCTGGGACAGCACTGCTGTGGCTCCAGTACAGGCTGGGGGCAGTGGACAGGTGGGCAGCGGAGCTGGTAACAATTCACGTGTGCGGTCTGAAGGGGACACAAGGGTCAGCCCTGGTTCCAGGGAACCATTGCCTCCCACCTGCTCAGGTCCTCTCCCAAAGCCTCCACGCCAACTGCAGAACTCTGACTTGTTTTATGTCTATGATTGGGGTTAAAGACAACAAACTCAAGTAAACCCAGTCCCTCCCCTGCTCCTGCCTACTAAGGGCATCTGCCTCACGAGGTCCACTCGTCTGCATCCCTCCCCCAACCTAGGGAAGGGCAGACCTGGTCACGGATTTTCTCAGATGTTGTGTCCCCTTCAAGGTGTGCAAGAAATACAAGTAAAACCTTGAGTCATTTTGATTTTGATCTCGAAGCTTTGACTGTGCTATTATTTTTATGGGGGTGCAGAGGGGCATTGAGACAGGGTCTTGCTTTGTGGTTCAGGGTGACTTTGAACTCACTGTGTAGCCCAGGCTGGCCTGCAACTCACAGCGATCCTCCTGCCTCAGCCTCCCGAGTGCTGGGATTATAGGTGTTCACCACCACACCTGGCCCTGACTATGTTATTATAACTCTAGGGTTTTATTCTTTTTACTCTGAGCCTGACCTTGTGGATGAGGGAGGAATGTAACACATAAGAGCAGGTGACCAGGATGGGAACAAGACTACAAGCCTGATGTAGAGAACACTCAGGGCTTTGTGATTCCCATGCCCTAAATCTCTGGGAGGCCCAGGTAACTCTGGACAGAGCCTTTAGAGTTGGCACCAGAGAAGGAAGGGCCCAGAGTTCTCTCAACTTTCTCAAGTACAGAAAATGAGAGAATCGGACAGAGAAACAGGTATAGAGAGAAATGAGCAGAAGCAAAGGGAGGGATGTCACCACCCCTTTTGGAGGTCTTTCCAGCTCTCCAGGCCCTGCTCACCCTTCCCATCCCTTGCTCTCCCTTGTTACAGGCTCACAGCTTTGCATGGTGATGAGCCATTTACATCTGGCCCACTTAGTCAACCATGTGCTCTGAAGGATTTGCCAGCTCAGGCCCTTGCTCCAAGTTAGTGCCTGCTAATGTGTGAATGAACGAATGAATGAGTACATGATGAAGGACAGCAAGGAGAGGAGGCACAGATGATCTCTTAGATGAGTGGACCCAGCGGAGGTCCTGTCAGCACTTCTACTAGCAGCCTTTGCCCCATGGAAGGGCCCTCCACACCCTCGCAACCTCTCGGGGCTCACTACTGCCCAAGATGGTCAGAGGTAATCACGAGGTCTAGTTAGTGGTAAGGGGTATCCAGGAGTCCACAGCACTGACTTGAGCTGTAACAGGGGCCTTCTAGAGGCCCAGCACACATGGGAGCTTTATCGGTATTAAGAGGGTAAATTGAGGCCCTCAGATGAGAAACTAGGTGGAGTGCAAACTGTGTGGCTGGAAGAGCTAGAATCTTTGTCTTGACTCTGGCCTTGGAGGAGCCACAGATTGGAGGTGACCCTCAGCTTGCAGCTAAAGGGAACGTCTCAGGAAAGACCCAGCCATCATGTATTGAGTGGCTATGAGGCAGGGCCTTTACATAAAATATCCACAGAATGTCTCCTTTATCGTATCAACCACAACCTCAGAGGTAGGTACTAGAGAAAAGAGAAAAGGGTATCCCAGAGTTGAATTGCTTGGAATCACACAGTGGGGAAATGCTGTCGCTGGGGCCTGAGAATGCTGAGCTGCCTCTGGTGGATGGGATAGACCCAGGCCCTCACTGTGCACACCCAGTGTCTACTGGGAGCCAGGCCCCCTTCTGAGCACTAGAAGCCTGCAGTAAGCGACACTGACAAGCTTTCTGCTCTCACTGCCCTTAAGTCCTGGTGGCAGGAGATAGACTGGAAAACAGTAAGCAAATAGGAACAAGACAAGTTCAGGTGTTAAGTTTATGGCAAGAATAAGATAGGATAACCAAGAGACACCATGTACAGGTACAAAACAAACATGTTAAATGTGATCAATATATGGACAATGTACCAATACATGTTCTTAGTTAAAAAAAAAAAGAATAAGATAGGATAATGTGATTGGGTTAACAGGGTTAACTATTTTAGAGATAGCGATAAGTGAATCTTCTTGAGGAAGTAACATTCATGTTAGGAACTGGAAGACAAGAAGGAGCCATTTGTGAGAGAGTCTGGTGGGACATACCAGGTGAAGGGAGCGGACAGGAATGTTTCAAGTGTTGGAAGAACCCACAAAATGTTGGCTCAGAAGGCTGCAGCTGCAGAAGACTGTGGCTCAGAGACCAAGTACGGAGTGCAGGTGAGGAACTAGGCAGGTGGAGGATTCCCCAATCCCCTGCAGGAATCTGAATTTATGTAGGTGCAAAGAAAAGCCATTGGAGGATTTTAAGAGTAGAACGATGCAATCAGAATCACTCATTCCAGCTGCTGTGCAGAGGAGAGGACAAGGAGGCTGGAGTACTAGCCCAGGTGAGAGACGAAGGTGGCCGAGGACAGGGCGGCAGTGATGGAGAAGGGTGAAGGACTCGGGTGAATTTCAGTGCTTTGGCTAAGGAAACTGTGCACGCGGGTGTGTGTGTGTGTGTGTGTGTGTGTGTGTGTGTGTGTGTGTGTGTGTACTCTGGGCAAGGAGAAATGAATTAGCTCCAATAGATCGCAAAACTTGGAATTTGTCAACTGGACCACATGATATGTCTGGAATTTTCTGTTATGGTTTCCTTTCTGTTCTCTGGCTATGCTTCATAAAGCTCTTTTTGAAATGGCTGATTGGCCTCAGATGTGCTAAGGAGACTCAAGGGTAGGCAGTCATAGGGAGTTGGGGGCTGTGTGCCTATTTGTGTCAGGGTTCTACCTGAGGCCAACCTGGTAGAAGGGGTGGTGAATAAGAGGGAAAGACCCCAGGGAGAGTGATCCCCAGTGTCCCTCCTGCCCCACCCCTGGTCGCCTCAGGAACTCTTCTCTGCCTTCCTCTCTGAGGGTCTGTATGAGAGGCCTCTGCCTTCCTCTCTCGGTCTGAAAGGGAAAGAAGGAGGTTGAGGAGCAGGCTCCAGCTGACAGCTAGCCACCCTTCCCGCCAAGTCCAACACCCAGACAAAGGGAGCTGGGGACATGCACACTGTCCCCCACTGTGACTGAGCTAAAGCCAAGGGTTTTTCAAGCCTCCTCAGCCACTCCTCCTTCTCCCACTCTTCCAACCTCACACCTCATCTGAGAATTCTAGGCAACGTGGGTCTCATTTATTCCACCTGATTAATTGCACGAGGCCCTCTGGAGGTGCTGGGTGAGTGTGGTTTGGATGCCGAATGTTCCAGAAAGGTCTATGTGACTTTGTCCCCAGGTTGGTGCTCCTGGGAGGTGCAGTGGACCTTCAGGACCTAGTGGGAAGTCTTAGGTAACTGAGAGCCCTTGAAGGGGATGAAGGGACTCTGGTCTCTTCCTCCCTGTTTCGCTTCCTGGCCATGAGGTGAGAAGTTTTGCTGTGATGTGTGCCTCACCACAGGGCCAAAGCAACAGGGCCATTTGATTATGAACTAGAACCTCCAAAACCATGAGCCAAAATAAATCTTTTCTCTTTATGAGTTGATTATCTCATATGTTTCATTATAGTGACAGAAAGCTGACAAACGCAGTTGGAGTGAGGTAGGAGGAGACAGAAGTGAAAACAAAGATGTGGTCTCTGCCCTGGCTGGTTTGGCTTCTGGTGAGGCATCGCCCTGGGCATGAGTGAGTGCCCCTCAAGACCTGTTCTCAGGGGCTCAGCCTAGAAGGGGCGGTCACCAATCAATGCACGGAACTGTCAATAGCAACCAAGAGACAGGGACAGAGAAAGTTACAGGAGCACCCAGAAGCAGAAACTACCTTTAGGCTGAGGTCAATTGCCCATTTGATCAAACCTCAAAGAGCGAAGATGTGGGCCAGTACAGCTGAGGAGTGCATCCCACGGCAGGGAGGAGACTCCGGTGGAGGGAATCAGACACAGGAAGGAAAGAACTGGAGGGAAGGTCAGAAGGCTCCGTCTTGGGCTGTGTGGGAGGCTGGGAAGCCACCAGCACAAGCTGGGAAGAAGGCCAGATGAGCGATGGAAGGCCCAGGGCCTCGACCCAGCCCAGCACTGGCTCTCTGTGTGACTTATCCCCGTGAGGCACGTGGGGACCATCTACTCCTACCTACTGAGGACTTGGGGGTGACGGAATTGCCCCAAGCCCTTCGGCTGTCTCTGACAGCATGATTTGAGGAGGCCTCATTCCAGGTGCCCCTGACCTCTAGAAGCAAGCTGCCATCCTTACCTCCCCAGGTGACTTTTCTGCATGTCTACCAGACACACCTGCCACAGGTGGCCTAGTGGCTTGGTGGCCAGAGCAACCTACCTCAGAGCAGGTACAGCGCAGGCAATACATCACGCCTTGTGGCTCCAAGTAGGGATGCCAGCTCTCACCAGGAGAGTATCTCTTCTCATGGAAAAGGCAGAACAGGTCTGGGCCTGGCAAACCAACACATGCTATTAGTCCCAAGAGTTGCTAGCCCCAAATCTGCCTCATCCTTCATTTCAGGCACTAGGGAGGATGTCATCCAGACCACGTTGCAGATGGTCTCTTCTATTCAGGCCACAGAACATCCACGAGATATGCTCTCCTCATCAGGAGACCAGAATGTCTGATCATGAATCTTGGCTTGACCACACATTTGCTGTGTGGCTGGGAATTCACTGCCGCTCTCTGAGCCTTAACAATGGCACACAGCAAGTTAGTCACCAAGCAGAGACGACATTCTGTCTCCTGACTCTCAGTCTGGTGCTCCTTGTGCCCTCATAATCCTACTTGTTTCTTTTGTTTTGTCCCATATGCCCATTTGCTTATTTATTTTTACATCACCATGACTTTCTTTCCTTTTCTATCTTTCTTCCCTCAACAGTGCGCATGCGCGCGTGCACACACACACACACACACACACACACACACTCAGAGCTTCTCTGGATCCTGTGACCCACCTTGTGAATAGAGCAACTCCTACTAGCTTTCCAGCTTTTATACCAAACTATGTCCCTACACCTTGACTAGCCATGGGGAAAGGTGGTTGGGAAATTGACCTTTCCATATCTTTAAACATCATCTTTGCTACTATTGGCACATCGATTGACTTTTTAATAATCTGCATATTGATTGTAAATATGTAGGTGAATGCTTCTAAGAATAATTGAAATATTAGTTTTTTGGGTGGGTTAGCTATCTCTCCTGCAATTCTGCTTTCTCAAAACCTCCAGCTCTCTTTCATCTCTCGTAACCAAGGCACTCGTCCCCTCACCTCTTACCTGCTTCCCACCTAGCCCTGAGTCAGGCCTCCTCCTGTCCGGCGTTGTAGGCTCTGTCCACCTCTCTGCCACTTGCTCTATCCCTGCCAACAATTCTCCACACAGTTACCTGACCAGCAGCACCCTACAAGGCTGCTGTCTTTCCAATGGGAAGACTCTCCATTACCTGAGCTCTTTTGGGGAGGAATGGGGAGATGCGGCACAAGCTAAGTGTCAGCAAAGTTTTGTTGGGCTAAATGAGATTGCATTCTGGAGAAAAGAAGCAACACTGAATGACTACCTTCTTTGTGCCAAACTTTTTATGTAAGTTACTTAATGATCTAAACATTGTTGTTTTGAGAATTAAGTGAGATAATGCTTGTAAAGTGCTTACTGAGCCCAGTTCTTCAATGCCATTATTATATAATTATGATAACAGTCTCAATGATACTGCCCAGTAGAGATGATTGAATGTCATGAACATTGACATAGTTTGAAGTCTGGACTAAATCATAATGTCCATCCTGCAGTGGTTTTGCATTTTATAAGAAAGCTAGATAAGAAAACAAAGTTCATAGACTCTAAGTGACTTGCCTAAAGCCACCCAGCTAGTGACTTGAACCCAGGGCTCCAGTCTTCAAAGAAGAGCTCCTTGGGCTCCCTCCATTACTTATGGTTTTTAACTCAACCTCCAGGCTGAAAGGCTCAACTCCCTTCTCTCTCTGTCTTACTGGCCACCACCCTCCCATTCTGTTTTGTCTCCTAGACTCCTATTGGTTTCGATTTTACAAGTTGCCTCTCATGCCTCCCCTTTCCCATTTTCTTGGTAACATGGGCTCTCAAGTTTTGTGAATCACCTTCTTTTAGACTTTCAGGCTCGCAGAATGGCTGGGAACTGACAATGGTACCCGTTAGGTGGGGTGGGGGCTCAAACATAATGCTGTATTCCCAACTAAGCTCCGGGGTGGGCTGGAGTGCAGCCCCTGGCTTACCCTTCCAGGGAACAGGAGCTCATAGGCCATTCCTACCCCGCAGGAAGTTTTCTTCGTAAGAACCTGAAATCAGCCTCTTCTTCAGCCCTCTTGACCCTCCCAGGACAAAGTCTGGGACCACTGTCCTGGTGCTCAGTTTGTGATTCCACAAGCTGTAAGGCTCTTAGGAACACACAGCCTAGTTCTCTCCCTACTGGCTTCTCAATCCCCAACAGTGGAGGGAGCGACCAGACAGCAGATCCCTGCCAGACAGCAGATCCCTGCCCCAGCAAGGCCCGGCTGGCCCATATCAAATGAGCTGTGTTTATCTCTCAGCCTCCACTGGCGGAGGGTGGAACACAGCCCCAGCTGGGGTACTGGTCCAGCCAACCCAACTCTCCAAGGAGTGAATAATGTCTTTCTTCCTCAGTCCCCTCCCCCTACAAGGGAGGGGTGATTTCAGCACTGTGGCCACCTTAGGTCCCAGCCAGTTGCTGAAGAAACCCTGTCCCACCTTCCTTGAGGCGGCCCTTAAGCTGGTTCCCGTGCCAGTTGGCACCCCCTTACCTCCCCGTCTGCTCAGAGCTTGAAGACCAAAGTGTCTCCGCCAATGCCTGGGCCAGGAGGCCCCTCCCCCACCAGAGGGCCTGGCAGAGGCTGAGAATGTGGGGGGCCTGGCAGGAGGCCTCCTGTGGCCACAGTCCCCAACCCACCACACCCTTTAAGGTGAGAGGCACAAGGAGGGGTGGCTATGTCTGGAGCTGTCTCTTCCTCTCGGGAGGTGAGTGCCCAAGACCATGCCAAAACCCGGTGGGAGGAGGACCAGCCGGGCGTGCGGCCACCTCTGTTCCTGTGGCCCTGGCACTAGCCCCAGCTGTGTCTTGCACGTGGCTTGGAGAAGCAGTTCTCACTCCTTAGGCTGCAAATTCACCGTGAGATGTTCTCTGAGCCTCAGTTTCCTATCTGCATAATAAGGGGATGGGGGAGTTCTATGATCTTAGGGTTTCTGTGTAGTTTATGAATCCATGATTTCAGATTTTGAGACTCCAACGTTCTAGGTTTCTAAGGTTCAAGATTCAAGAACTCCATCTTTCTGTGAGCCTGAATTTCATTAGAACACAAAGTTTCTGGAATTCTACGATATTGTGGTTCTAAGATTTGATCATTCCAAAATTCATGCTTCTTGGATGTGTTGATGGTCTCAGGGGCTCCAAGTGAATTAGAGTGAAGTTTCGGGAGCCAGTAGGGGCCAATCCTGAATAACACTGTGAAGGAGGCAAAGTTTGTCTCTAATACCTCCTCTCTTCCTAGACACTTCCTTTGTCCTCTGTGGCCTTCCACCCCTGCCGTGGCCCTAGCCTTGCTTCCTGTCTCCCCCACCACCATTTCTCATCCCAGACCCAAGACGAGACTGTGAATACGTCCCTTGAATAAGTCTTTCCCTCCAACTCAGAGGCCAAGCATATCTTCTCTCAAAGATCTTCTAGAGTCAAATAGGCCTGGGTTCAAATCATGAATTTAGTTTTTATTTGCAGCCTGATTTTAGACAAACTACTTAACAGTCCCTTCCAGAACTATTTCCATATATTTTAAATGGGACTAGTAATAATCTCTACTTCTTGTGCTTGTTGTAGAATTAAATCAGATAATATAGAAATACATGGTGAATGTTTAAATAAAGTTTATTACAGTAAAAGGTACGTTGACATGAATCCCACTCAGAATACTCCCCCTCACTTTGAGCACACTTATCCCATTGTTTTGCTACTTTCTGAACCAATCCTGGAAGTCCTCTGTGGGTGTCTTTACCAGGTGTGTAGAAAATAGGTGAATGTCCCTGCAGCGGGCCATCCAGAAGAGAGGCAGGCTTGTAAAAACATTATGGTGTGTCCGCATCCACCTTATTTGCCATATCTGGCATCGTGCAGTTTCTGGCTCTTCCTCAAAGTCAAAATGACCACAAAAGGTAAACTTTTAAAATCTATTCAGGACATCAAGGCAGTCACTAAAGACATTCAAGAAAAGAGAACTTCCAGGACTGCTTCAGAAAGTGGCCAGAATGATGAGATAAGTGTGTTTGCATCATGTGTTGAGGGAGATTAATGGCCTCGTGTCTTTTACTGCAATACTTTTAAAAATTTAAATATTCACTCTATTTTTCAAACACATCGTGTATGCCTGGTCTAGCACATGTTAGATACTCACTTAAATAGTAGGTAAAAAAGAGACGGGCAAAACCCAGATCTGGGCACTGACTCCAAACTTCCTTAACCCTGTGTTTCTCACCATACTTCTTTTACTCCCAGAGTTCTATGTAGCAGCTCCAGGTACCTATTAAGTGCCTGCACATTGTAGTACTCACTGAAAACAAATCTCCCAGGTCTCACTGTTGCACCAATGCTACTTCCTGCAGCTCTCTGCTTTCTTCCAGCCCCACTCACAAGCCAGGCCAGCCTCCCTCAGCACCACCCAAGCCCACACGGATCTCTGGCTGGGATGCAGAGATGAAAGAGGATCAGAAAGCTGGAGCAGAGAATGGGAAGGCACTGCTATGAGAGGCAGGAGACCTGGCTGGAGATAGAGGCAGGGGCTCTCCAGGGGTCTTGAGAGCCCCAAGAGCAAAGGACAACCACAGAAAACCTCGATCCAGGGAGGCGGGAATGCAAGATCAGGTTTGCATTTGGGACCGCTCTCTGTGGAGGGCGAGCCTACAGGCAGAGAACAAGGAGAGCTGTACAGTCATGTCGTTTGAGGTAGTGCTGCACCTGGACTTAGGGCCTGATCAAAAGGAAGCAGTACTAAAGGGCAAAAATACAGACTAGATACGATATGGCTGGAGAGGGTAAAGAAGCAGTCAAGGACAGGATGGAGGTTTGGGGCATGAACAAATAGGTGAATGTGATGTCAGGATGGCCCAGAGCTACTTCCTTTGAGGACAGCTGTGAGCCACTGCAGCAGTCTGCTGTTTTGGGCAGCATGGAAATAAGCAGAGACAAGGATGGCAGCAAGGTGACCACAGTGGTGGCGACTCCTGGGCAGGGTCCAGAAAAAAAATATGAAGGAGAAGGTGGGGCATGTGGCACAATAGGCAGTTAATAGTATTAGTGTTAGTTATTTTACTTCCTGTTATTCATTCGTTTATTGAGCTTTTTGTATCAAGCTTTACACACATCCACGGACCTGGCACATGACTTAATAAGATACGGTCCCTGCTCACAGCCTGATGTAGAAGACAGACAAATGCAATCAATAAAGGCTACAAGAGTGAGACCACAAGGTCTTCAGGGCTGGGCTCAGGAGAGGCAAGAACAAGGTGTGGGTGGAAGGGCTCTCCCTGCCAAGGCAGAGCAGTGGAAGTGAGCGTCCTTCATGCAGGCCCCAGGAGACTGGTCTGACGGGTGCTAGCTCCTCTTCCTCCAGGAAGCATCTACTTCAACCGATAGGTCACAAAGCTCCTTACCTATCTTTCTTTGGAGACAGGGTCTCACCAAGCTGGACCTGAATTTGTGATCCTCTTGCCTCAGCCTCCCAAGTGCTGGGATTACATGCTCTGCTCATTCTTTCCCTATACTGATTTACTTCAAGTAATTTGATTTACTTGATATAATCTGAACCAGGGCAGCAACGGTTACGAGACAGACCCCCAAAGTTATTATATTACCCTGGCTTCTTTTGCAGCAAGACCTTTTGAGGTGGCCCTGCTTTCAGCCTCACTTTCTCTTGCTGAGTCTCTCACTCTTCCATCACATCACCCAGCACCTACACGCTTCTTGCTTTCTTCACACGTGCTGTTTCTTCTTCCTGGGATGCGATTCCGCATCTTCAGTGTTTGACCAGCTCCTTCTCATGCTTAGAAGATGACTCGGGTGCCACTGTTTCTGTGAAGCCCCCGACCTCACAGAGCCCTGGCTTCTCCTTCAGAGGTGAGCTCAGCCCTCAATTATAGTCCTCAATGCCAGGGTTAGAAGTACTTGTTAAGTGACTTTTTCTTTCTTACTAAACTGTGAGCTCCTGGAGTGGAAGGGCCAGAGCCCATCGGATTTTGTGCCCTATGCTGAGCCTATATAGACTGATAAATGAATAAATGAAAAAAGAATAGAGTTAATGGAGAGGGAGTGGTTCTGAAAGAGGCGACAATTGCCAGTCCTTGATCCTGGAAACTTCTCTCCAACAGAAAGAGAGATTAATTATATGGAAGGAAAGCCAAGTCCCTCTCAACACTTTTGCCTTGCCACCTAATGGGAATTAGCCTTTGACCTCTCCTTCCAACTCCCTGCCATTGGACTCCCAATCCCTCTGCCAAACCAAAGAACACCACGTACCAAAAGGTCAGGAGCCTGAGGCAACTAAGGGGATGAGTGACTCTACAATCTTCACATGTAAGTCAAAATTTCCAAACTGTTCCCACCCAAGTGCACCCCACAGTCTGACCTGAAACTCTCAGTCTACGATATAGTTCTCCTCCGGGGTCAGTCAGGAAAGAGTAGCATGGTTGAGAATTCTTCCACAGGGAACAGAAAAGACAGACAGGAAGAAGCTTCTAGGCTGGAGGAGAGGCTGCATAATAAGGCTGTGAAAAGGCACCAGGGTGAGAGGAGAGAGGTCTAAAGTTGTAGCTGGCCTGTCCCCAGCCTGCGAGAACTCAGAAAACCCGAACAAGCCAGGCTGCTCAGGAATGTGAGAACGTTTACATCTCTTCCCTCACGCCCACACAGCCATACTTTCTCTATTTATTTATAGGTCCCTCTTCACACAAACAAATTTGCTCCCCTCTGAGACATAAACTCTGCCCTGGGCTCTGGCAGTTGGGGGAGGCCTCATAAGAAAATCAAAAGAAATCTCAGCGCCCTAGTAGCTGAACTGTGCAACCCAGGGGAAGGGATCCACTTCTCTGAACCGTACTCCTTCCTTTCGTCATCACACGACACGCACAGGAGCATGAAAGGGACTCAGAGCAGAGAACTGTCAAGCCAGGAAAGGCAAGTCTATTGCTTGCCAATAGCAGGGGCAGGATAGGATTGTCAGCATTGCGTTATTCCATGAACAGATACACTTAGAGTCTTAGAAGGCTAGAAAGTTAGGGATTCACAGGACACCCAATCTCTTTATTGCTGTGGATGTAGAAACTGAGCCCCTGAGAGGGATTGGAACTTTTTGATTCATGTTGGTACAGATGCCAATGCCAGTCTGCGGGTCTGAAGAGGATGTTCATAAGGATCCATCCATCCCCTAAGGGACAGGGCCAGAAGAAATGGCTTTAACTTGCAAACAAAAGGACTCGGATGAGATGAAGAACTCCTGAGTACAAGAATGGGCGACAGAAGGGGACCAGCTTTCTCTGAGTTGGGGCCGGCCCCAAGGCAGGACGGATACCTCAATGATCCATCTCTGCACGGCACTTCCCAGTGACGCCAGTCTCATGCCAGTCCTTCTTTTTGGGAGTCCAGGGGATTCCAGGTCCCTCTCCCAGAGCGGCGCCGTGGCTGGAGGCTGGGGGAACTTGAGAGGCCAGTCCCGGAACAGGTGCAACAGCTGGAGCAGCTGCGCAGCTGTTGCCTGGCCGGCTCAGCGAGCCAGTGAGTGAGGCAGAGACCTCTACTGGTGGGAGAGGGAATGTGCAGAACTGCCGGGTCAGGGACCTAGACAGAGGCCTGCCTCCTGGAGCTGGACTTCAGGCCTTCACTCCGGTACTCCCTGCCCCTCATCACATCTGGATAGGTGAATGAGTGTGGCCTAGATGAACAGCAGGGCAGGGTCCCCACTTATAACTCTCCCGATAAACCTGCTGCCCCAGGCCCTCCAGGCACTCTGTCCCGGTGTCCAGGGGTCTGTGTGTCCTACAGTCTCCTTTCGAAAAGTCAGAGTGCACTCAGAATCAAGGCAACCACACCTCCGGGTCTTAAAGACTCAGAATGACAGGCTGTTACAACTACAGTGGTCCTCGGTGATCATCCAAGTCCAACTGTCTCACCTCACAGGTGACTAAGATCCAGAGAAAGGCAATCTGCCCTGAGTCACAGTTGGAATCAGTGGCATGCCCAGGCTGGAGTTCTGGCATGATTGCAAGTTTTCCCTCTGTACAACATCGTACCATGGGGAACTCCCTTCCTATCTCGGGTCTGGGGTCTGGAATTCCCTCGCCTGGGAACCAAACTTTTAATTCCCATAATACATGAATCCTTGAAGAAAGAAGAGAGGGGTGGATGTTTTTACTTGGTCACTGACTCTCTCCTGAAAGCGGAGATGGTGGGAGGGAAGAGAAAGTAGAAGCATGCCAGACACCTAAAGGGAATAAATAGTAAGGGCAGAGCAAAAAGGAGGGGAGCCAGTGTTGGGGGTTGGGGGAAAGTACCAAGGCCACTTCTGGGTCCCAGAGAGGATGAGCAACCAGAGTAGAGCAGCCAACACCACACCTGATATGGTTTAGTCTGGGCTGGGCTCAGTACTGGTCAATAATCAGTGATGGCCTGTGTCAGGGCTCCAGCCTGGAGTAGAACTGGAGTGCAGTCAGTGGTCAGAGTTGGAGGAGTAGGGCTCAGCTGGGGTTGGAGTGGAAACTCAGTCTGGATGGCATCAGGGTTCAGCGCATGGCTGGAAATAGAGCCAAAGGGGGAATGGCCTTTGGTGTACAACCTCGGACTTGGACTGGGGAGCAGGCTGAAACCTCTGCTCGTGGGCCCTCAGCACTCTGCAGGCACAGCTGCCCCAGGGGCATGAGATGACGCAGACCTGAGAATTCCCATCTGGTACCACCACTTCTGAAAGCACCTCAGATGTCACCGGGAGATGTCTTACCCACAACGAACTTGAGGTCTCACACTGAGCTGAGGCCCTTCACCACAGACCTTCAAAAACAGCCCTGACAAACGACTGCAGGATGAATTCAAGATTCTTAGTTTGTTGTCAGCACTAGACAACGTGAGGCTCAGAGAAGGGATGTAAGTTGGGCCCATTTGCATAGCTGATAAATGACACATCAGGGAGGAGGATCCAGGTCTCTGTTCCTTGATAAATTCACTGTGTGACCTTGTGGTAAATCACTTCCCCTTCCTGGGCTTTGGTTTAATGCTAAGGATGGTTGATACGCTGGGCAGAAGCAGATGAGGAGGCCCTTCCGGCTCAGACATCCCAAAATCTAATCCTCTTCCTGGAGGCCAGTCCCCCTCCCTTCACTTGGTGAGCCCATTCAGAGTCAGTACTTACAATGCAGAAGGGGAGATGAACTACTGGTAGGACCTGCTGAGAGGGATGAACTTGAAGGCGGTGGGGGCACAGAGGAGGGGAGATCAGAGTGGACCAGGTCTGCAGGGAGAGTTTGCTGGAAGAAATGACCACGTGAGGCTGTGAAGGCTCACAAGACATGGGAGGCAGAGAGGAGGGATGTGAACAGGACATGAGGAAGCCTGCGTGGTGGTCTGGTTCTAGGACATCTTTCCACGATGCAGCAAGGGCAGTGATATTGGAGAAAAGCCTTGGGAACTAAGAACAAAGCCAGGCATGGCATGGCGGGCCTCCCGTGCTGTCTCTCAAAAACAACAGGCAGGTAGGTGTTAGGAAGAAACCTTGCAGGGTTCAAGGAAGGGGAGGAGACACCGACTGAGTATTACGGCATTGTGCCGGGTATTTTAACACAATCACCTCCTCTAATCCTCCCCAGAACACTTTAGGCCAGGTTAGTACCTCTATTACGCAGATGAAGAAAATGAGGCTCAGAGAAGTTGTGTCTTACGAAGTCACACAGCTATAAGAGGCAGAGCCAGGACTCGAACCCAACACTGAGTTCTTCCCATGACTTGTCCCTGAGGACTTCTATGGCCCCGAAACAAAATGCAGCCTACCAGCTCTAGAAAGTCAGGTGCAAAAGAAAAGCATGGAAGGGGGAGCTGAGCTGTGGAGGCAAAAGAGCCAGGGCTGGGAGTTGGGCAACTGGAGTCTTAATCCTAGTTTCTGCTCTGTGTGACCAGGAGCAAGCCACAGTCACCACTACCACCGCTGCCCCCCCCCCGCTGCTACCCACTGCTTTGGTTTATCAGATACTTCAGGTTCTGAACTAAGCTCCTTCATTCTCATCTAAGAGAATCTTTGTTTTGGTTTTTCATCCTTACAGCATCCTGAGAGACTAGCAGGGGACGTGGAGAGGGTCTGGGGGCAGAAAGGTTCAGGGAGATTATATACCCTGCCTGAGGTTGCACTGTGTCTTACATGGAAAAGCACAAATCAGGCAACTGTCATTTCTTGAGGAGCTACATACACCATCCTTGGGCTATTTGCTTTACCTATTTCCCACAATCTAATCCTCATAACAGTCCTGGGAAATTTTTACTCCCATTTCATAGATTAGAAAACTGAGGCTCAGAGAGGTGCCTCCCACCAGCTGATGCTCGACAGGGCTGCGATGATGAAAAGCCTAGTCTATTTCTCTGTGTCCCAGAGCCTCACAACTCCAACAGGGTCCCTTGCAGACACTGTGGGGGCAGGATTTGGAATTAGAGAGTTCTGGTTTTGGACAGCGTACTAGTTCTATAAATTCTAGTAAGTTCCCTCTCTTTGCTCAGCCTGCATTTTCTCATCTGTAAAGTGTAAATGATAGAAGCACCGCAGAGGAACGTCGTGAGGATCAAAGGTGACTGAGGACCACAAAGGTCACCCTACTTAGCTCTTACTTCTTCTCAAGGGCTCTTCCCCAACGCAACTATCTTCACACCTCCTCACACTCCTCTCCTGCAGCCAGACATACCCGACCGCCCCTTCCAAGGACAGACGGTGCCCTGCCCTGGCCCGCTGCCCTCAGTCGGTCCATCCCCAGGTCCACGGCAGCAGCCTCCTCAGCTCCGCGACTTGCCAGCTCCTAGGTCCCCAGACTCATCTGCCCCTACGGGACCACGGAAGCGGCTCCACCTCCCCGGCACAGGTGCTGCCCCGATGGCTGTCCCGACAGTTAGTGGTCCCCGGTCCTGGCATTTTCCCGCGCACCCCAGGGGCCCGCATCTCTCCTCCACCCGACCAACCTTCCCCTCTACTTACGGGCCCGAGCGTGGGAGTCCAAGGGGAACCAGAGCAGCGCGAGTCCCAGCAAGAAGGAGAGGACCCTCACCTCGGGAACCATTCTGCCTCTCCCCAGGGCGGGCCGCCCGGCGCGGAGCCTGGAGAGGAGCCGGGAGAAAGCGAGAGGAGAGGGAGACTGAGGCAGGGGGCACAAATCGGTCCACACTCCCGGAGAGGAGAGTCAGGGAAGAGTCGAGAAGAGGAAAGGCGGACAGAGAGGGAGGGCTAAGGTGGGAATAAGAGAGGAGTGGAGAGAGGGCAGGGGGAGAAGGGAGAGAGATGGAGAGATGGAGGAAGGTCGGGCAGAAGGGAAATGCAATCAAAGAAAGGGAGAAGGTGAGAGGCGAAGAAAGAGAGGCGCGGACGGGGCTCTGCAGGGCGCGCGGGCTGCAGGCGGCCGGCGCCCGGCGCGGTGGGCTCCGGGTCCTGCGGCGGGGGCCTGGGGCCCGGCGGGGCGGCGGCCGGCGGGCGGGCGCGGGGAGGCTGCGCGCGGGCCGGCTGTGCACGCCAAGGGCGCCAGGCGCCGCGCTCGGGCGCATTTGTACTTTGCCGCGGGAAGCAGGCAGCCCCGGCCTGGCGCTGGCCTAGCGCTGGCGCCTCCTCTGGGGCACCGCGGACTCGTGGATTGGCCACCCGAGAAACAGGCCCGCTTTCCCCCTCCTCTCTCGTGCTGGTCTCCGGGACGGACGCTCCAGGCGCGGCGCCGAGTGGAGGGGGCGAGGGGGCTGGGGAGGGGGAAGGGGCCACCCGGGCCACTGGCTTTAACCCCTGACTCCCCGCGATGCCTGGAGCGCAGGAGGGTGGAACCCGGTTAGACTCCAGGTGGGACTTTCAGGTGGAGGAGGCGACGTCGGAGTCGGGGCGGGGAAGTGGGCTGCGGGAACTGGAGAGAGTTGGGGCAGGGCGCTCGGCGGTGCGTGCGCAGACTCGGCATCTGGAGGGAATCAAGGCACTTGCCGTTTTTAACGCAGTTTGTGGTCTTAGGCACGCCACCTCAGAGTCTGTTTCCTCAGCTCTAAACGGGCGTTTTAATGTCTTAATATCTTTCCGCCGTTGTTGGGAAGATCAAATGAGATTACTGAATGTCAAAGCGCTCAGACCTCAGAGAAACCCCGCATAATTTAAGGTGCCTGAGCTGACAGTTGCTGTCGGTCCCTCATCGGTGCCCCCAGCGCCATCCCCTGGTCGAAAGTGAGCCCAGCAAGATCCTTTGACTTTGCACTGGAAGTCTTCCCACCCACTCGCAAAACAGGACGGGGCTCTGCTTCCTCTGTGCTGGTCGTGCCTGCACCTCTCTGCCAGTGACGGTCGTGTTCGGATGCATCTTCAGGGTGAGCAGATGGTCACCCGAAGGTGAGCTCCCTCAGGGCAGGGCCCTGCCCCCCCAGCCTGCAGTTAGTGCTCCATAGCTCGTGCGGAAGGAGCACAGGAACTAATAAGACCCCAAAACAAGAACCAGCTGGCTGCACACCAGAAGCACTCAGGCTCTGAAATCAGAAGGGCAGAGTCAGTGTCCCTAACTTCCTGGGCTACTTTGAGTAAATGCCTCCATCCTTGCCTTGGACCTCAATTTCCTGCCCAGCTGCTCTGGCAGACCAGTGAGTGTTAGAGGAGAAAGAACATGGGGAGGAGTAAGGAGGGAGACTGAGCCACATCTCATTCTGGTAGGGAATCAGACTCCCGGTCCAAACACTTGTGACTGGCGGCCTGTAAGGACACCTTCCTGGGCCAAAGCTGGGCTCCCCATTCCACTGTGCTAATAGCCAACCCCCAGCCAACAGGGAGTGGGAGGAGGGACCAGTGATCCCAGAAGCAGCCCTTCCTACCGATCTCAGAATCAGGGACAAACGTGTTCTACTCACAGTGCCCTTCAGGCTTCGCTTCTCCCCCTCCCATCTGGCCAGTTGCTCCCTCTTCTATGACTATACCCTGTTTTGTTTTCAAAGATAATGAGAGCTCTGTGTGTCAGCATGTTTTCTCTTTTGCCTTGGCTCTTAGAGAACTCATGGTTATATTTAGTGCTTAATTGCTGAAGAAGCTCATCCTAAGGACCTGAGGCAGGGATCTTTTCCTTCCTCCATCTTTGTTGGAAGTGTTCTGTGCACGTCTATTTGTGTCTTAGGTTTAAGGTTGGCCTCTCCTCCAACCTGCTCATTCTATTTTACAAACGGTCTCTGCACTCTCAATTCTCCTCCCATCCTCCTCATCCCGGGAGTTTAGGCCATCATCATTCCTTACTTGAACTTTCCCAACAATCTTTTAACAGTCTAGTCTGGGCCCCTCCAGTATATTTTCTTCACAACCCCCATAAGAGTTATACTAATCATTTCTACCTCAAATCTAGTCACACTACTTAAAGTCCATTATGGTCTTCCTATCATTTACATATGAAAATCCAAAACTTTTAGCGTTGGATTCAAGACCAGTCACATTTTGGCTCCTGTCATTGCCACCTACCCTGCGCTTATATCAACCGGCCCAAAGTGGCCATCATTTCCTGTCCCCATTATCTTTGTACACATTTTCCTTTCTTTTCCCTCCTCCATCTAGTAAAGCCGTCGTTACTTCTCAGAAGTTGGCTCTGGATTATTTCCCCTCTGAGCCCTTCCCTGATTCCTCTAGGCAATATCAATGTTTAGTCTTTGTGTTCCCACAGCACTCGTGCTGTAGCTATCAGAGTGTAAATATTTATTTGCATTTCTCCCCTGCACTGTGGAGGCAGATACCTTTCTCATCTCTGTGTTTCCACTTAGGAAAGTCTTTGACACAGGAAGGTAGTGAATAAATAATTGCCACAGGAATGAGTGAAGACCTCAGTGATTTGAAAAGACATTATTCTTTCCTGGGAGGACCTTCAGCAGCCCCGTTGGCCTCAGCTGTAGCCAATAAGAAATGTAAGAAGCCCTTGGGGAAAGTTTCCGGGTCTTCTGCAGGACTACTAGTGAAGATAGTTGTCTCTGTGTCATCTAGTAGCCTTTAAAGAAGGAGGTTTGATACAGCCTCCAAAATCTAGCCCAAAATCTAGGAAAAAATAATGCACCTACCCATAGCATTCGTGGCACCGAGAATCTGTCAGGCATCTGTTTGCTTTCCTGTGAGGGAGCTCGCGCCTTGCTTCCAAGGCAGCCCATTAGGAAGTTCTATTGGACACTGTTGGACAGCTCTGTTAGGAAGTTCGTCTATGAAACTGAAATCTGATTCTCTGTGCCTCTCTGTATTGCTCCTAGCTGTACTCCCGGGCTCCACAGAACAAGTCAGCTCTTTTTTTTTTTTTTTTAAACAGGAGCTCACTATGTAGTTCAGGCTGGGCTCCAACTTGCAGTGGTCCTCCTGCCTCAGCCTCCCCAAGTGTTAGAATTACAGGCGTGCATCATCACACCCTGCTCTTTTTGTCTTTTGAGGAGAGCTCTACTGAGATTTGAGGCAGAAAAACCCCTCTTCCATGCTTTGCCTTTACCAGTCCCAGTCCCTAGACCTCATGCCACTTTAAGCTTTTTCTTTAAGTGTGTCAAGGTCTTTTCCTTCCATAGCTTTGTCCATATTATTTCTTCTGCCTGGGATGCTCTTCCTGTACTCACTCCTATCTGCTTGGCAAGCTTATTTATTTTTCAAGTGTCAAGGTCATTGCTCCCTCTTCCTTCATGTAGCAATTACTGAGTAGCAGCTCTGTGCCAGGCAGTGTGCTAGGTCCTGGTGGGAATGTAGACTGGTCCAGCCACTGTGGAAATCAATATGGAGATTCCTCAAAAAACTACAACTGGAGGTTCCATTTGACCCAGCTATTCCCCTACTGGGGATCTTCCCAGAAGAATTAAAATCATCATACCACAAGGACGTATGCACCACCATGTTCATAGCAACACAATTTGTAATAGCTAAGTCTTGGAAA